>SJYC01010042.1:49-12093 GCA_006408675.1 Madoqua kirkii | reverse complement strand
CATTTTTGATTGCCTGTTATTCAGTTCTCCTCAGGGTTGTATGAAAATAGGTGTTGCTTGTTTTTGAAGGTCAAATCCAACCTCCAGAGGCAAAGATTTATCATCACTGAAAACTTTGAGGAGAACATGCTGTAGTCTGCAGAGGTAATTCTAAAAGAAGCTGTCTAAATTGCTTAAATAATGGCAACCTCACTGGGAAAAAGGATATATTTTCCTGGACTGAGTCCTGCAAGCATACACAGTCTCTTCAGATGTTTAAGTTATAACTACATATTTTAAAATATGGCTTGTTTTATCTTTAGAACTCATGGTGGTGGTGGTGGTTTAGTCACTAAGTCATGTCTGACTCTTGTGACTCCATGGACTGTAGTCTGCCAGCTCCCTACGTTCATGGGATTTCCTAGGCAAGAATACTGGAGTGGGTTGGCATTTCCTTGGAATAAATGAAATTTCTGTCATTTGTTTGCATTCTTCATGGAAAATTACATAATAGATTTTCCTTTGGTTTTTAGCATTATTACTCTAAATCTACAGTGGGTAAGGATATAATTTGTTTTTCTATCCTAAAGTCCTATTTCTATGCAGTTATTTTGGATCAAGATCATGCTATAAAATAATTCTCCTGAAAAAGGGGAAATTCCAACTTATCCTATGAATAAAAAATAGTTTTCATGTCTGACTCTTGTGACTCCATGGACTGTAGTCTGCCAGCTCCCTACGTTCATGGGATTTCCTAGGCAAGAATACTGGAGTGGGTTGGCATTTCCTTGGAATAAATGAAATTTCTGTCATTTGTTTGCATTCTTCATGGAAAATTACATAATAGATTTTCCTTTGGTTTTTAGCATTATTACTCTAAATCTACAGTGGGTAAGGATATAATTTGTTTTTCTATCCTAAAGTCCTATTTCTATGCAGTTATTTTGGATCAAGATCATGCTATAAAATAATTCTCCTGAAAAAGGGGAAATTCCAACTTATCCTATGAATAAAAAATAGTTTCTATTTGAATAATTGACCAGCATGTCAGCATTGTCTTTCTCTTTCTTGTTTCACTTTATTAATCTATCAACCAAGATTTCAAAGAGTTCAGTTATAAAATGTTGATACAATTTTGAGACTTCTCTGGTGGTCCAGTGGCTAAGACTCCAAGCTCCCAATGCTAGGGGCCAGAGTTCACTCCCTGGTCGGGGAACTAGGTCCCACATGCCATAATGAAGAGTTTGCATGCCACAACTAAGGATCCCCCATGCTGCAATAAGAACTAGTGCAACCAAATAAATAAATAAATGAAAATAAATTAAAAACAGAAACAAAATTTTCTCTTAAAAAAATTTGATACATTTTTGTGGATTTCAAAAATGATTTTGTATAGTGGTTAGCCCTGTTCTCAAGGTGCTCTTAGAGATACACAGGATTCTCTTGGGACCAGACAGGGTCCATTCTTTCCTCTAGGCAGGAACTGGAGTTGGGATCACATTGGAATCTGCAATGGCTAGCTGAACATCAGAGTGTGGCCCAAACTCCCTTTCTTCTATTACCTGAGGGATACAGTTACTGTTATATGTTAAGTGTGTGTCCAGGATCCAAAATTTCATAAGTTTCAAAAATATTTTTAAAAAACATTCAGTTTTCAGTCACTTTCATTCTTGAATTGGGCATAACTTTCAATCAAGTAAATTTAGGCACAAAAAGGTCTTCAGTTGTTCAGTGTATATGAAACATCCACCGTGTGAACCAGGTATCCGAGTTGCATTTGGTCCTCAAGTCTTTGCTTTGGAGCATTGGTTCTTGCTGTGAATCTAAACATTTTGGATTTTGTCATACCTGCCTAAGTGGGTTAGTAAGTTAATTGCTTTTTATAATCACTGTAAATTTTTTAAAAATTTAGGATTCAATCAACTATCAATTTTATAAAATTTTTATGAAATCCTCTAACTGTATGAATCACATAAATTTACATGTGAACTATACGTGCATGTACATGCATGCTCAGTCTTTGTGACCCCATGGACTCTAACCTGCCAAGCTCCTCTGTCCAATAGCTGGAGTTAAAAACCACATTTGACACCATTTTATTAAACACTAAAAGGAATGTCTTTAAAAATAATAATTTATTTTATTAAATTACATGTGAACTATACGTGCATGTACATGCATGCTCAGTCTTTGTGACCCCATGGACTCTAACCTGCCAGGCTCCTCTGTCCAATAGCTGGAGTTAAAAACAACATTTGACACCATTTTATTAAACACTAAAAGGAATGTCTTTAAAAATAATAATTTATTTTACTAAATGCCAAAATAAAATACACACTTAATGGTACAATTTGGAGTATGCAAGGTATTTAAACAAAGAGACAGTCATTTCGTCTCTTCCATCTCTGAACCAGCCTGAACACATAAAACATGAAGAACTTAAAGTTTCTTTTTCTACTTTTTTAATAAAAAGGATTAACTTTTTAAAAAAGTAGACATCTGACATACTGCAGCACAGGGTTCAGTTAGCACCATTTGTGCTTAGCTCTGCTTGAAAATCATAAAAAGTTGAATTCCACACACGGGGACCCAGAGGCGAGGGTTACAGGATGTCATATCCGGTCAAGAAGGAAGCGTGGCCCTTGGTCAGGGTAAGAGAACCAAAAGAGCTGCGTCGGGAGGCTGACACCCTTGACCTATGAGGTCAGGCTTTAGTGTTTTGGACTCTTCAAGAATATCTCAAAGTCACTTTGGCAGAGAGCTAAAGTTTTTTATTTTTATGTTCTGGACTACATCCTTGGAAGGTTATCTGTTGTTTTTCCTGATGACTTATGCAGAGGCAGCATAAACACTTCCCTTCTTGAAAACAAGCTGGAGTTTTGCATTAGTAGACATTGCTCTGCATCCCAGAGTTAAGGAACTGCTTAGAACCAAAAGGGACCACAGGGTTATGGTCTGCACCTCTAGCGCCTCCATCGTGAGGGACTGGCCCTCATTTCCATTGCGGGTTCTGGTCGGTGCTGATCTTTGCATGGCTGCTCCGAGGTCCTGACTCCATGCTGGGCCCCACTCACGTGTAGTTCTACTTTACTGATGAGGAAATTGAGGCTGAGTCTCATCACTTGCCCAGAGTCTGATACCTGGAGTCTGACAGAGCCTGCTTGGAGTCTGGGTTCAACTCCAAAGGGCATGTGTTCTCCACTGCATCACACTGACCCCCACAAGCCGGTGCCAGAATGGTACCAGCTTGCGGGAAATGCAGGTATTTATCCCACATAAAAAGAAACTCTACCAGATATAGCTGCTGAGAAAAGAATAAGGTGAGACATGATTGAGGTGGGATGGTGAAGAGGATCATAAATCCAGAGACTTCAGTTCAAGGCAGTTGTGTACTATTAGGTGAGTCATGTCACCTAGTTGGACTCAGTCTCCCATTCATCAGTCAAGAGTGTGAGCATGGAGAAACTAACACGGAAACATACATTACCACATGTAAAATAGCCAATGGGAATTTGCTATCAGAATTCTATAATTCTGTATCTATAACAACCTAGAGGAGTGGGATGGGGAGGGAGCTTCATGAAGGAGGGGACATCTGTATACCTATGGCTGATTCATGTTAATGTTTGGCAGAAACCAACACAATTCTGTAAAGCAGTTATCCTTCAATTTAAAAATAAATAATAATAATAATAAAGAGTGTGAGACTTCGGTCCAGTGGTTAAGACTCCCAGCTCCCACTGCAAAGGGCTCGGGAACTAAGACCCCACTTGCTGTGCTGAGTGGCCAAAAAGAAAGAGTGTGGGCAATAGAAGTAGGATCGTCAACATTTTCTGATTCTAATCCAGGAAGCATGGAGGGAAGATCGTATGGACTTGATCTTGAAGGGAGAAGTGAAGGGATGATGAGACGGCAGTTCAGATTAGGGGAGTAACTTAAGCTCCGCGATGAGTTCAGATGAGCTGTGTTCTTGGGGGTCAGTAACAGACCTCCTAAGTTCATTCACAGAGCAAAGTGCAGGACAGCTCAGACAGAGGGTGAGAGCAACGCCAAAACAGGATTTGGCGGGCGATGTCCAGCCCACTCGTTCTGGGTCTCATCTAACCTGTTTTCCTTCCAGTTAAAAATATCTTATCTTCTCTCTGAGAAGGCGAATTGGAAATATAATCATTTAATGAGGAGAATTCTTACAATATAATGCCATGAGAATTCCCTGGCAGTCCAGAAGTTAGGACTGTGGAGAAGGCAATGGCGCCCCACTCCAGTGCTCTTGCCTGGAAGATCCCATGACGGGGGAGCCTGGTGGGCTGCAGTCCATGGGGTCACGAAGAATAGGGCATGACTGAGCGACTTCACTTTTGCTTTTCACTTTCATACATTGGAGAAGGAAATGGCAACCCACTCCAGTAATCTTGCCTGGAGAATCCCAGGGACGGGGGAGCCTGGTGGCTGCCGTCTATGGGGTCGCACAGAGTTGGACACAACTGAAGCGATTTAGCAGCAGCAGCAGCAGCAGCAGCTTCCACTGTGGGGGACATGGGTTGGATTCCTGGGAAGGAAACTAAAATCCTGCATGCATTGCAGTCAAAGATACATGTATATATCTGTAATAACATACAGGGGACTCCAAGCAAATGTTTTTTCTTATAGACAAGGAAAGAGATCAAATACAGACTAGGGGCTTGGGGAAACTCCCACACATGTGCTGAGTCACGAGGTTTGCGTTTATCTCCTCTTGTCCTTGCTGGGTGTCCAATGCCATCCAAACAACAGCTTTGAAGAGCTGATTATACAGAGGATGATATGGATAAAAGCAGCCCACAATGAATCACGTGGTAAAGGACAGTGGAACTGCCAGAGAAGAACTGTGGGGAAGTGAGTGATCAGACCAGGCCAGCAGGACTGGAAAGGGCTTTCCAGAGGAAGGAGCAATTGAACTGTGCCTTGAAGGAAAGGAATAAGGGGGAAGGAAAAGCCGATGAGAGGAAGGAAGCAGCAAGAGGAAAGGCATGGACGCGTGCTTCGAACAAGCCGGTCATGGAGTGAAGAGACCCCAGGACACGGGGGTCCGTGTCCATGGCAGGGTCCCTGGAAAGCTGGAGGAGGACTCAGATGTATGTGACCTAAGGTCTCATATGGCTCTACACGTTCTGAGCAAAAAATTTTCTGAATTTTAAAAACATGTTAATGACTATACCACGTCACAAGACATAGCACGGGATTCTGGGAGTGTATCTGGGTTTGTTGGAACACTACAGTCGGAGGACAGAAAGAAATGGATTAAGGTGGCTGAGTGAGTCAAATACCAAACCAAACACACTTATTGAGGCCAATAGGCTAAAAGAGGGGTGGGGAACTGAATGTGGGGAGGATTAACTGAAAATGGGCTTCATAAAAATTCTGGTATAAAATTTTATTTTAAATTTATTGTACTCGCATAGAGTTGGACACGACTGAAGTGACTTAGCAGCAGCAGCAGCACAGGGAACTGTATTCGACATTTGTGATAAACTGTAACGGAATAAGAACAGACAAAAGAATATAGATAAATACATGCATATGCTGTGCTGTGCTTAGCTGCTCAGTTGTGTCTGACTCGTTTCAACCCCACGGACTGTAGCCCGCCAGGCTCCTCTGTCCACGGGATTCTCCAGGCAAGAATCCTGGAGTGGGTTGCCGTGCCTCTTCCCAGGGAACTTCACAACCCAGGGACTGAACCTGCATTGCAGGTGGATTCTTCACCATCTGAGCCACCAGGGAGGCCCATATATGTATTATCAGTTCAGTTCAGTTCAGTCACTCAGTCGTGTCCGACTCTTTGCGACCCCATAAATCACAGCACGCCAGGCCTCCTTGTCCATCACCAACTCCCGGAGTTCACTCAGGCTCATGTCCATTGAGTCAGTGATGCCATCCAGCCATCTCATCCTTGGTCATCCCCTTCTCCTCCTGCCCCGAATTCCTCCCAGCATCAGGGTCTTTTCCAGTGAGTCAACTCTTCGCATGAGGTGGCCAGAGTACTGAAGTTTCAGCTTTAGCATCATTCCTTCCAAAGAAATCCCAGGGCTGATCTTCAGAATGGACTGGTTAGAACTCCTTGCCGTCCAAGGGACTCTCAAGAGTCTTCTCCAACACCACAGTTCAAAAGCATCAATTCTTCAGTGCTCAGCCTTCTTCACAGTCCAACTCTTACGTCCATACATGACCAGTGGAAAAACCATAGCCTTGACTAGATGGACCTTTGTTGGCAAAGTAAGTAATGTCTCTGCTTTTGAATATGCTATCTAGGTTGGTCATAACTTTTCTTCCAAGGACTAAGCGTCTGTTAGTTTCATGGCTGCAGTCACCATCTGTGGTGATTTTGGAGCCCCCCCAAATAAAGTCTGACACTGTTTCCACTGTTTCCCCATATATTTCTCAAGTATACAGCAAAATGATTTGGTTATATATATCATCTTGCTGTATACTTAAAACTAATGCTACATTGCAAATCAACTGTACTTCAATTTAAAAAATTGTATTTAAAAAATGAATTCAGGTTCAGTCAGAATCATCAGAGACTGACTCAGTAATTTGGGAAATAAAAAGTTGACTTTTATCTTGTTGTTCTATGTTGAAACTTCATTAATTGGGCTTTAAATTAAAGCTAATTAAATGAACATGCTCTACTTACAGAAAAGCACAGTTAAGTGATGGGTGTTTCTTAAAGTTGGTTTATTACTATTGTTCTTGGACTGGCAGTGTTGAAGGCTGTCCCCTTATGAAAATAACTTTAATAAATATTTAAAAAGTGAGTCATTGTTTAAGATTGAACATTTGCATTTTTATGCTTTTCATCTGAGAGCTAAGAAAATTATTTAATAGACTCAATTAGTTTAGTCAACGCCCATTCATTCATCTTACTTGTTAGTCTTTACTGTACTTGGTACTATGTCAGTAGGAGGAAGAGATTCATAGACTCTCATGCGTCTATGTCACAAGCTTGCTTAAGAATCTCAAGAGAAAGATTTAAAAAAATTAAAGTATTATATATGCATTTAAAATTTTTTATTTATTGTAGTTTATCTATTAATTGTTAAATGTGAAGGGTATGGGGAGACTCAACTTCGATGCAGTATTCCAAGTAAAAGTCCTAGTTTTTTTTTTCTCTCCTTCATTTGCTCCCAAACCCACCCTAGTCAACCCCACCACAAATGCAACCTGTCCCCAAGTCCCACAGAGTCCACCTCTGAAGTGTTATCTGTCTGTGCTCTATTCATCCATGCTCTCTGTGCCTTGGGTTCTCAAAGTAGGTTCTCAAGATCCCTGGGGTCCCCAAAACCCCTGCATAGGAGCTGTGAGATCAAAATACTTTCATTGCAATTATGAAATATTAATATCTTATTTCACTCTCATTTTTTGAAGAGTAGAAAGTGGAGCTTTTCAGAAGTTATAGGAACTATGATGATGTCACGTTTATGATGGCTAACAGAATGAGTGCTTGTATTCTTGCATTTAAAAATTCTCTTAAATTTATAACACAATAGTATTTAGATACATATAACTCTCATAAAGGAAAGCTCTTTGGGGTCTCCAATAATTTTTAAGACAGTAAAGGGGTCTTGAGGTCATTAGTGTGACAATTACTGGCCTCAAAGAATGTCTTTACTTCTCATGCTTTTCTAGACTTGTCCCTACCCTGATCATCCTCCATACAAACAACAGTCCTCTTTCTGAGATACAGCCTTGCTAGCTGACTTGAACTTAGAAAGTTACAATGGCTTTGTTTATTTATTTATTAACAGAATGATACCGTATATTAGCACTGAAATATTACCACAATCTGGACTAAACCTTCTTTTCTAGTTCCATCTCCTACTGTATACCACACCACCTATACCTGAAGCATCCACAGCCAAAGGTGGCTGATGATGACAATTCACTGGGTGTATTTTCTTAATATCCTCCTAGTCAATGAACTACTCTCATAAAAATGAAAGTCTCCTAGTCCTCCTAAAAATGAACAGCTCTCAAGTTCATTGCAGCACTATTCACAATAGCCAAGATGTGGACACAACCTAAACCTCCATTGACAGATGAATGGATAAAGAAAATGTGTTATATGTGTACCCCAGTGTTCATTACAGCACTGTTTATAATGGCCAGGATGTGGAAGCAACCAGATGTCCATCAGCAGATGAATGGATAAGAAAGCTGTAGGACATATACACAATGGAATATTACCCAGCCATTAAAAAGAATACTTTTGAGCCAGTTCTAATAAGGTGGATGAAACTGGAGCTTATTATACAGAGTGAAGCAAGCCAGAAAGAAAAACACCAATACAGTATACTAACACATATATATGGAATTTAGAAAGATGGTAACGATAACCCTATATACGAGACAGCAAAAGAGACACAGATATGTAGAACAGTCCTTTGGACTCCGTGGGAGAGGGCGAGGGTGGGATGATTTGGGAGAATGGCATTGAAACATGTATATTATCATATGTGAAATGGATCGCTTCAGTTCTAATGAGGTGGATGAAACTGGAGCCTATTATACAGAGTGAAGTAAGCCAGAAAGAAAAACACCAATACAGTATACTAACACATATATATGGAATTTAGAAAGATGGTAACGATAACCCTATATACGAGACAGCAAAAGAGACACAGATATGTAGAACAGTCCTTTGGACTCCGTGGGAGAGGGCGAGGGTGGGATGATTTGGGAGAATGGCATTGAAACATGTATATTATCATATGTGAAATGGATCGCCAGTCCAGGTTTGATGCATGATACAGGGTGCTCAGGGCTGGTGCACCGGGATGACCCTGAGGGATGGGATGAGGAGGGAGGTGGGAGAGGGGTTCTGGATGGGGAACACATGTATATCCGTGGCAGATTCATGTCAATGTATGGCAAGACCACTACAATATTGTAAAGTAATTAGCCTCCAATTAAAATAAACAAATTTATATTAAAAAAGAAAATGTGTTATAAATACAATGGAATCTTATTCAGCCTTAAAAAAAATTTTTGTAATATGTGATGACATGACTAAATCTTGAGAACACTTGCTAAATGAAATAGGCCAGTCACAGAAAGATAAACACTGTATGATTTCTCTTATATGAGTTAACTAAAAGAGCCATATTTATAGACTCAAACAGTGGTTACCAGGGACTGATGAGAGAGGGGGCAATGGGGAGTTACTAATCAATAGGCAGAACTTTTCAGTTAAGCAAGGTGAACAACTTCTAAAGAACATAGTACCTCTGGTCAACAAGATTGTACTGCACACATAAAACTTGGTTAAGAGGGTAGATTGTATGTTAAGTGTTCTCTTCAATAAAAAAATCAAACCAGATAAGATCCTTAATTATTACCAAAATTTAAAGGACCTACTCCAGAATCTGAGTTTCCAAAGTATATTTTGATCACATCTTTATTTGTTACTGATCACAATCTGACTTGAGTAATAACCAGGTAGATGTTTGGATTCATCTACCCTTGAATGTGAGTTCCTTAGACCAGAGACCAGGTCTTAATGCATTCTTGCAGTATCTCAGACCTAGACAATGCTTTTTTTAAATTACATTTTAAAAAAGTACTCTGTTGAATGAATGAATGAATTCTTGCAATAACTAGACTCTATTATACACACGCATAAGGATTTTTGTAGTAGGTACAGATTTAGTCTTTTATACAATATTAAGACTGATTTTTGCATCTATTTACCTTATGAAAACTGAACTGAACCTTATGAAATATATAAAGGCATGAATCTCAATATTTGTAGATATTTTGGGGTTTGTATTAAATAGCATTGTTCAGCCCAGTTACCCACTTTGTTCATCAAGCTAGGAGCTAAATGGCTTTAGTCTTTTTCTCATCATTTGTCCATCCTCAGAACATTAAAATTTGCCAACACTGGGGCTATTAGAAAAACATGTCATCTGACCTGGGATTAATTACAGTTTGGTTCCATTCCATTCAACAGGCACTTACTGGGCCTTAGCAGCTCTGCAGGAGGTGGCAGAGATGAAGATGGAGCTAGAGATGACAGTGGAGGTGGAGATGGAGATGGGTGATACCAAGCTCCCGCTTTCAAGAGCAGCTCCAGGCTAATATAGAAAACAAAGATAAACATGTAAAAAACACAGCTGCTCGTGATCAGGGAGGTAATAGGGGGCAGAGGCAGGACCAAACAATGTTAATTTTGTTGAGGTGGTGGTGATGTGATGCTAGGGGATGGAACCCAGACCCTGGCAGCAAAGGCACCAAATCCAAACCACTAGACCACCAGGGAGCTCCCTACCTAATAATGCCTTTGTTCTGTCCCAGGACTCCATCCGAAGACCACATGGTGATGATTTGTCATGCCTCTTAGACTCTTCTTGGCTGTGACAGTTTCTCAGATTTTCCTGGTTTGAGAGAGTTTGGAGAAGTATTAGAGTGGTGCTTTGTAGAAGGTCCTTCAATCGGGATTTATCTAATGTTTTTCTCCTGGTTAGACTGGGGGTTTTTTTGGGAAGGAAGTGCACAGACAGGAAGTATCCTTCTCATGACATCGAATCCAAGGTACCTGCTACCAACCTGACTTATCACTGTGGTCGATGTTGACTTTGATATCCTGGCGGAGGTCATATTTGTTAGTTTCCCCTCTGCCTTTCCCCGTTGTCCTCTTTGGAGGGAAGTCACTCTTGAGCAGCCCATACTCAAGCAATAAGAAGTTATGCTCCACCTCTTTGGGGACAGAATTTCTATATAAATTACTTGGAATTTTTCTGCAAAAGGTTTTTGTCTTCTCCATTTATTGATTTATCACCAGTGGATTTTTTTTTTAACATTTACCATGAAACATGTACTCAGTAAAATGATATTTATTGAAGTCCTGTTGAATGCAAAGCATTCATAACACATTTTTGCTGAACAACATTTTGGTTTTCTCAGAAACAACTTGTTTATAAATGGAGAGAGGACTTCCCTGGTGGTCCAGTGGTCAAGAATCTGCCTTCCAATGCAGGGGATGCAATTTCCATCCCTGGTCTGGGAACTAAGATCCCACCTGCTGTGGTGCAATTAAGCCTGTGTGTTACAGTTAGACATCCCATGTGCTGCAACCAAGACCCGGTGCAGCCAATATATATATATTTTTTTAATGGAGAAATCTGCCTTCCTTCCCTACCTCTCACATTTCCCTGCTGCAAGCATCAGGCAGGAAATTTTACACTCAAGTCCCAGTGTCCTCTTTTGGAAAATTCAATGGTAGAAAATGATTAACTCTACCATTTTTCCCCCCAGGTTCAAAATCATAGAAATAGGCTTCAAATAGTCTACCAAAGGGGATTATTAGTGTCTGCAATGAGCTGGCTCAACCCGATGAAATCTGCATTGAAACTTCTTTGTCATCTGCTATAGGGAATGTGTCTTTTGCTGGCTATATTATTGTCTTATGACTCAGCCAAAATATATACACCCAGTGAAAATAGCAAGTGGATGATGTTAACCTTGTTAGTGTAAGGTATTTTATGATGAAGAAAAAGGTGCCAGACCATCTGCAAATGACTGACTATGGCTGTAATAGAAACCGCTACCTATGGAAGAAGTAGCACGGAATAAAAATGAAGCAAAGGAATTTGGAAGCTATTGCAATACCAGATTGAGGCGGCATTGGGAAGTCAAGGCAAGATTCATGCAGACGCTTCCTCACCATTACCTCTGTTAGGAAAAAGAAACAAGACAGAAGTGAGAAAAGCTGATAAAACCAGAGGACAAAAAGCAGAGTTTAGATCTGCGAGAAAAACAAACACAAACATTTAAGACTGGCTTCTTAGACGGCTCCTCCTCAGCCGAAAGGAAGGAGGCGTCTGGGAGGTCTCACTGTCAAGTGTGGCTCTTGGCTTCATTTTAGGGAAAAGGCAAAGTTACTTTCTCCTGCTCCGGCCCTTCACAGACTTCTTCAGGCTTTTCCGGGCAGCTGTAGCCTCTCTGTTCTCTGATGAATGTCTGCTAATGCATTTCTTGCAAATGCTAATATGGATGTTCTTTCCAGTGTTTTCTCGGAAGGTTTACTC
>SJYC01010041.1:0-30482 GCA_006408675.1 Madoqua kirkii | reverse complement strand
TGTGTGTTGTAGGGGCGGGGCGGGGGTGGGGTGGGGTGGAGGGAACACGGTTCGATCCCCAATCAGGGAATTAAAATCCCACAAGCTGTGCAGCATGGCCACAGATGCAAAGCAGTAAAGACCAGATCTGAGGTAATGCAGTCCATGTCACAGAGTGCCTTGCCCAAGTGAAATGCTGTACTAAGCTTTACTGAGAAGAAGTAAGTAATGGAGTCCTTAAGAGCTAACAACTCGGTAAGGAAACAGATGGGAAAACAATTGCGATTCAAAGTGGTCCAGATCGGGGCTTTAGCAGGAGGACAGGGGCTGGGGGAGGGAGTCCTACTTCTGGCTGAAGCAGAAGGAACACGTGTGGGGAAGGGAGAGAGGCTGGAAGGAGCACTATTTTGCCATTTAGCAGTGGCTGTGGGACCCAGAAAGGTGAGGCAGAAAGCACAGGACTTCCGTGGCTCTGTTTTTCTGTCCTGCAGCCTCTAGGCTCTGAGCCAGGCAGCTGCAGGAGGAAGACTGAAGCTAAGGGCCTCACCTTCGAGGCAGGGCGTGGATTCTCTCCAGACAGAGTAGGTGAGCAGCGGGGAGACAGCTCAGGATCAGGTGACTTCTATGACAACCAGTCTATTCAGTCTGCATGAGGTTATGCCTGCATCTGAGGGATGCTCAAAAACCCTCTTCCTCCAGAAAGGAGGAGGAGGCCGCTGGAGGGTTTCTTCCATCGACCTACCTAATGTGCCGTTGTTCTTTAGTTGCTAAGTTGTGCCAATCCCATGGTCTGTACCCCATCATACTCCTCTGTCCACAGGATTTCCCAGGCAAGAATACTGGAGTGGGTTGCCATTTCCTTTTCCAGAGGATCTTTTGGACCCAGGGATTGAACCCACATTCTCCTGCACTGGCAGGTAGGTTCTTTACCACTGAGCCACCAGGGAAGCCCGATAGCAATTTCATTATTTGACTTTTTTTTTTAAGGTTAATAGGAACAATCTCTCTTCAGCTAGCCCCTGTTTAAAATGCAAAGGCCATATCATACAGAGTGAAGTAAGTCAGAAAGAAAAACACCAATATAGTATATTAACACATATATATGGAATTTAGAAAGATGGTAATGATGACCCTATATGTGAGACAGCAAAAGAGACACAGATGTAAAGAACAGACTTTTGGACTCTGGGAGAAGGTGAGAGTAGGATGATTTGAGAGAATACTGTTGAAACATGTATATTACCATATATGAAATAGATGACCAGTCCAGGTTCGATGCATGAGACAGGGTGCTCAGGGCTGGTGCACTGGGATGACCCTGAAGGATGGGGTGGGGAGGGAGGTGGGCAGGGCTTCAGGATGTGGGACACACATACACCCATGGCTGATTCATGTCAATGTATGGCAAAAACCACCACAATATTGTAAAGTAATTAACCTTCAATTAAAATCAATAAATTAATTTACAAAAAAATAAAATGCAAAGGCCACTAAAGGAAATTAGTATGATC
Source organism: Madoqua kirkii (assembly GCA_006408675.1). NCBI lineage: Eukaryota > Metazoa > Chordata > Mammalia > Artiodactyla > Bovidae > Madoqua > Madoqua kirkii. Next base: position 28,992 of record SJYC01010041.1, on the reverse strand, counting down.
ATTCACTTCGCTGAGTATCGGCCATCTCCTTCTGCCTCTGCTCCCAACTAGTGTCAGGAACTATGATGGGTCTGAGGTGTTATCCCTCCTACAAGTTAGTAAGTAGCCTGTCACAGTTTTGTAGATAAACAGCAAAGACATGAAACTCCAGGGTCAGAGACAAAGGACTGTGCTATTCATGACGCAGTAAAAAGCAGAGGGAGGCGGATATCAGGCATCGTCATGTCTTACAGTTTGTTCAAGAATGTTTCTCTTTCATTCTCCCTTGATCAAAACTGACTTTTTCCTCTTGGAGGTTGACCTAAATTAATTACTATATAGAATTCTTCCAATGTGTTACTAACACAACTTTTTGTCAAAGACCAGCAAATGGTAGAAGAGACACTTGGGGATAATTTACTGAATCATTAACAAAAAAATTACAGGATCTGGGACTCACTTCCCTGGTGGTCCAGTGGCTGACTCCACACTGTCAGTACAGGCGACCCAGGTTCGATGCTTGGTCAGGGAACGAGAACCCACATGGCACAACTCGAGTCTGCATGCTATAACTCAAGACTCTGTATGCAGCAACTGGAAGATCCTGCATGCCACACCAAGACGGATGATGCCGCAACTAAGAGCTGGTCCTGCCAAATAAATAAATATTTTAAAATGCCAGGATCCTACTGTGTATCAGGCATTATGACAGATGCTGGAGGTAACAAGGGGGCAGACCTTGCCCTCAGGGGGCTTACAGTCTGTGAAGAGAGATAGCTGAATAAAGGTGCAGGAATGATACAGGCCATTGCAGGCTCCATCAACACCCAAACTGTAAGTGGAAAGTAGCTGGAGATGGACCAGCCCCTGGGATGCGGATAGGGTGGATCTGGACTGTCAGGTGAATCATCATCTTCTGAAGATCTTATTTCACCTAGGATGTATTACATAGTGTCTACAATGAGTTTTAAAATATGGATCATTATAATGAAATTTGTTAGACTCCTTATTATTTATCTTCTTATTCAGGAAGTCTGAGGAAGTGTTTACTGTTTGGAAAAACAGGGCAATCTCTATAACCACAGCCCAAATGAGAAGCAATTTTAGAAATTCTGTGCTCATGAAATGAAAACATTCCACAGCAGTATTGTTTCCTCCTTCACACTGAGAAATTAAATTCAAAACTGACGTAAATATTGGTAATGCTCCTTTGATGAGCTTGAATTCCTCCCAGTGAGGTTAATGAGTTAGCAGTAGTGATGAAAAATAAACATATCTAAGCTGACAGCAAAGGGAGGGTAACAGAATTCCTTTAGCTAGCCATGCTCATGAGTTTGCAAACTCAGATTCGTTTTGCAGGATGAGATGGTATATTTGGTCCAGAATAATAACCTCCATGAGGAACCAGGAAGCTTCCTTCCTCCTGTAGGGAGGTGATCCAGATGAAGTGCAGTCTTTTACCTGATCCTTTGTTCAGATACACTGGGTCTATTTGCTGGACCGTAACTAGTCTTCCTCCTTGGAGGCCCCAGACATGCAGTTCCTACATTGGACTGTCCCCTCACCAAAGCACAAGTCCTTCCCGGTGAGTGAATTTTCATCTTTCAATATTTGATTAAAGCTTCATCTGCTCAGCGAGGGCATGCTCCAGTACTCCAGGTATCAGATTCTGAGTCAAATACAACTAGATTAGAATCCTGGTTCTATTATCCTGGTTCTGAATCCTGGTGTCTGTGTGACTATGAACAAATACTCTTCAAAGTTTCCTTTTTGAAACTTGGGAAATGAATGTAATAATACCTACTTCATTAGATTGTTGTAAAAATGAATGATATACCCTCAGAAGAGAGACTCTCACAGGGCATGCCCTCAGGAAGAGTGGGTTCCTGTCCTCTGTGTGATCACAGGTCCCTCTCCACAGTGAGTTTTTGATAGTCTCTTTCTCCCAATTGATTGCAATCTCCTTGAAGAGAAGGAATGTATCTTAATTTTATCTTAGAACCTTCTCCATTACCTAGAAATATACTTGACAAGAGAAGGGACTCAATAATGGTTTAATGAATGAAGAAAGAAAAGCGAATGAGTTAATAAGTGAGTAATTAACTGATACATCTTAATTCAGTAGCCCTTAAGCTGCTGTTTTTTCAGAGAAGCACTACTTGACTGCCTTTAGGGGGTACACTGGTGTGTGTGTGTGTGTGCACACATGTGTGAATGTGTGCATGAGCGTATGTGCACACACATGTGTGCTGAAGGTGAGGTTAATGGCTGTTGTCTATGTCAAGGTATAAACTGGATTGGAAGTTAATTTTCACCAGTGATACAGATGTGAAGAGAAGTGTAAGTGTTTTTAGAGTTGATCTGGAGGTCCTTGGGGGTGGTGGTTATCAACCTGACTCATAATATCTGTTTGTTACTGAGAAATGTTTGGTTCTCATTAATATTGTGAGAGTGAGCTATGACACCTAGCCCAGCCTTTCTGTGACTAAAATTTGATTGTCCAGTGTATTAAATAGTATTGTTGACTGTGAATGTCTGCTATGAGCTGATGACTGCATAGTCTTTTCTTTAATTGCTTATAACACTAGACCTAGATCATCTGGGGGCATTTGGTCTTAGATGACTCAGTGGTTATTTTACATTCACCTCTATTTAATGATATATCCATCTCATCCATAAGACATATGACAATTATTGAATTCCTTTAACCTACTAGAGAAAAATCATGTGTTCCGCATCCTAGAGAAGGTCTGGCACATGGGCAGGCATTCATTCACCAATTCATTCATTCTTATTCATTCAAGGAATCTTTATCAAGTCTACTATGAGTCAGGCACTGTTTCAGGTGCTGAACATACAACTGTGAACAAGGTAGCTAAGTTTAGGGTTGGAGCTAAATATATTATTACTGAGGGTCTCCTACGTTCCAGGCACTAAACTGTGCTCTGGAGATACACCAAGGAAAGAGAGAGTTTCGGCTGCATAGGAAATACGTGAATGATGGAATATACTCACAGATGGGGAGAATGTGAGTACCAGTAAAGATGGTTCTCTGCTTCTTTGAGTGTTAACACTTAAGAATCATTGTCCAGTCTTGTATGGTTACATCAGTTCTCCACTTCTATTGCCAAGTCATGGTGCCAGGCATCATAATAGAGAGGTTCAGCAGAATTTTACAGCTGGTTTACAGCTATAATTTTGAAACAGTGCCTTAAACTATTCAATACATGACGTTCTTTCCTCCTCCTGCTTTTCCATTCTGTGGATTAATCTTGAAACTTGAACTTGGTGTTCAGACCCTGGGTTCTTGTGGACCACAGTTAGAGCTTTTGTCTGTCTATACCCGCTCAGACTGCTTTGGCTTAACTCCTGTCCCAGTTCAGCCAGACCCAGGACTGAGAATGTTCCAACTGACCAACGTATTATAAGGCCCTTCCAAACCCAAGAGTAAGACTTGAACAAACCAATTTATTTCAAATCATATTTCTCAAAATCTTTCTCAAATGCCTGTATCCATTTCCGCTTTATGTCTATACGCTCTATCGATCGTATAGAATTGAATCTTTCTTTGATTCTTGAGGCTCCTGTACTGCTTTGAAGCTCATCAGCTTAAATCCTTGTCCTTAAACATTATAATAATCCTGATAAAAATTTGACATATTTATAAATCAGCCTATATGTCATTAATAGTCTATTCCAATAAATCAAAATGATTTTTTAAAAACTGAAATAGAGCTGATTTATAATGTACTGTCAGTTTCTGGTGTACAGCAAAGTGATTCAGTTGTACATATACGTATTCTTTTTCATATTCTTTTCTATCGGGATATATAACAAGATATTGAATATAGTCCCCTGTGCTATATAGTAGGACCTTGTAATTTATCTGTCCTACATGTAACAGTTTGCACCTGCTAATCTCAAACTCCCCATCCACCCCTCTCCTGCAACCCCTTCCGTTTCTTTTTCACAGATAAGTTCATTGTATCATGTTTTAAATTCCACATATACATGATATATACAGCAAAATTAGTTTATGAAGCACTAATTATCTTGATATCACTGAACAAAGAGGGCTGACTGCCAAGAGATACCAGAGTTCGAAAGAAATGAAATGGAAGGAGAAATTTGACTTCATCGAAAGTCAGCAACATAACACGATCCAGGACAGATACCAAATTAGCGGCAGGGGCAGCGAGCCCTATCAGAACCCACAGCTGTGAGAAAATCACTGCCGAATAGTGTGGAATCTGAGCTGGGCCTTGAAGAAGAGCTGGGGTTTCAATAGGAGGAGAGGAGGGGCGAAACCGCAAGCAGAGTTGGTGGCACGAACAAAGCCGGAGGGGCGAAGAGATGCCTGCCTCTGGATAACATCAAAGAGCTTCAGTTTTATTGATCTGGCCAAAGCCTCCCTGGCTTTCAGGTGGCCTTTGTGTTACAGGAGAATTTGAGTTCCTAGATAAGAATGACTGGCAGCTTTCAGAAGACTTCAGTTGAAAAGCAGAGAAATGATGATCCTGGGGGGCAGTTTGTTTAACTCTATAAACCTTGAATCCCTTTAGGTATCGCTCAGAAGAGCCATGCCCTTCATCATCAATGATTGGACTTTTTAGGTTTAGCTTCTCTACCAGGGGGAAATAAATGACTCTTTGGCTGCTTAACTCAGGTCACTAGAGGCCTTCTCTGGAGAATTACTCTTTGTGGATAATTTCACTCATCGCCAGTCAGATTAAGACCTTCAACTGCAGATAATGACATTCTCCCTGGGCTGTTGTTTCTGTGAACTTCATTGTGACAGCTTAGATTTGAAAGGTGAATTTGTGTAAGCTATGTGTCTAATGGGATTTTTTAAAGTTTGGTATGAAAAGTGTTCAGCACAGCTGTGACTCAGAGGGTTTTGATTCTCTATAGTTTTTCAGGAATGATTTTCCCGTTTTCGACAAATGATCAGTTTTGTGCCTAGGGAAGAGTGAAAGCTGGTGCTTGGTACCTGCCTCCTGGTCTAGGTTACACTGGAGAAATACACTTCCACTGGGGAGGGATGGGAGAGGTTTGCTATTGATCAGGGGGTCTGTAAAGGGTGGTCGGAGAAGAGTAGCTGGTGTGAACTCTGATTTTAAATATTGAGATGCCAAGGATGTATCCAGAAGGATAGTGTGTGTGTGTGATAACTGTGACCCTGAGGACTGAAGCCCTCCAGGCTCCTCTCTCCATGGAATTTTCCAGGCAGGAATACTGGAGCAGGTTGCCATTTCCTACTCCAAGGATCTTCCTGATCCAGGGATCAAACCTGTGTCTCTTGCATCTCCTGCACTGCAAGGGGATTCTTTACCAACTGTGCCACCTGGGAAGCCCAGAAGGGCAGCACTCGGTGTTAAATCAAAGGGTGGAAATAGGATACATTTGAAAAGTTGGAAGTTTGAGCAGTGTGGGAATTCCCTGGTGGTCCAGTGGTTAGGACTGTACGCTCTCACTGCTGAGGGTCCAGGTTCAGTCTCTGGTCAAGCAAGTAAGATCCCACAAGTTGCGCAGTGTGGCCGAAAGAAAAATAGTTAGAGCACTTAAAGCAGGCCAGAGTGCAGTGTGAGGAGTGGGGTAACAGGCAGTTCTCTGAGAAGGAGCTGATGGCACGATGCCTGGTGTGCGATGCCGCCCTTCTCTGAGGAACCGTACTAAGACCGGACTCCATTCTTCTCTGTGGCATGTGTGTGTCAGGGGGATCTTGTCTGGGTGACAGGGGATGTTCTGTGCCAGGATCTCAGTGTAGAGGAAATAGATGGTGTTTCAGGGAAAGTCAGGGCTGGAAGGTGGTGACCCATCATCCTATGAGCACAGGTCACTGGGCCAAATGTCCTCAGGGTGAAGTGGTTCATGCATTCCATGTGGAATGAATGTGGAACTTGAATGGCAGACATTGGGAACATTGCTTTGTATGAATGGAATCTTGAAAGGCAACTTTGAACCGCAGAGACTTCCAGTTAAGTTTCTTTGGGCTTCGCGTTAGACATATTCAAGGGTGCTCAGATGAAATTAAGTGTTTTTGTTTGTTTTTGTTTTGTGTGTGTGTGTGTGTGCACCCATGTACGTGTATCTGAACAGAAGGGGTGTGGCTAGAGACGGGCCAGAACAGGACTCTCTGAAGCAAGGGCTCCAGAACCTGGGCTCATGGGGGCATTTCCTTTATAGTCTGCAGCTTGGCGTTATAACCTTGAAGGAAAGGGCTCCCTAAATCCAGGGTTGCTATTTTGAGTCGCTCCAGGGAGGCAGCCAGATCTCGTGATCATGAGGTATTAAACCCTCTTGAAGTCACGTCTCTAAGCCCAAGCAGGGTATCTCCTGCCATAGGGTGCCATTGGTCAAGGCAGGATCCATTGAAATAGCTATGTGCACATGAATAGGTTTGGGGCAACATGTCCCATCCCTGCCTACCCCTTCACTGCTTGCATCTATTTGAGGAAATCCTCAGTTTGTGAGAACCTGCCCCTTATTATAGAAGCAAAAGATGACAGTTAACACTCACTTTCCCAGACTCCTTTGCACCTAGGGAATATGACCTATGCTCAACCAAGCAGACACATCTACCTAGAGCAGAGCTTCTCAACCACCATGCTGTGGCAAAGCGACAGATTGTGAAGAGGTCATAGGAAGCCCGAGGTAGCTCCTCATCTTGGAAGTGTCAAAGCTCTTGCACATGTCACCTCTGGCTACAGCATCCTTGTTGTACCCCAGGCACCATAAAAATACAATTTTCTGTAGGGCTGTGGCATAAAAAAGCTGTGAGACATCGGACTAGGACACTGAACTGGGGTCTGGTGGCACAGTTATGGAGACCTTGGGATCCGAGGTTCTCTCTGTGACTCAATGGTTTTTGAAAGAGACCGTGTCACGGGTTGCCCTGGGTGGAATGTTTTCTCCTGGGATCGCTTATAACATAGTTCTCCATCCCTTCAGCTAATACTTTAAACATTTTTAATAGATTAATTTTCTGTTTCAATCAGTCAGCATTCTAGAAGAGCTGTACAGTAACAGAAACTCTATGAGAGGGGAACCAGGTAGGAGAGTACTGAATACTTCTTCCCATTCAGGGTAAATCTGAGCCAACTGAGCCCTTTGTTGGTCAAAAATATTTCTGAATAGGTCACACACACTAAAATTTGGAGCTTGAGGAGACTTTGAAGACAATTGTAGTTCAGTACTAATAAGCCAAAGTGAAAGGGCTCCCAGGCTCCCATGCTAAGTCACTTCAGTGACTAGTTACTGGAAAAATGGTGAAATCTGGCTTATTTCTATTGTCTGAGTGGGTATTTCCTTTAGCAATGCCATCTCTCACTTTTTAACAAAACTTGGACCATTTGAGTGTCTAGCTGTTCCCGGCATTCCCTTTTCCATAGGAAAGAATGCTTTTAATGGCTTGAAGCTAAAGCAAATACTATGCCCCCTCTCCCCGACACTCGCTAAATGGGCCAAACATGTTTTCTGCTTCCTTGGAATTTTCTTGTATTTTATTTGTTTTTGAAGGTGAAGCGTGCCAGACAACTAAGCAGATTGTCGTGTAAATTGCACATGGAGAAACCAAAAGCCTTAGAGCGTCAGAAGGTTTAGATAAAGCAATTAAGAGTATTTGCAAAGAATCCCTTTTTAAAAGTTTTTTGTTTGTTTCTTGTGTTTTGTTTTTAAGCCAAAGTCTCTTGAGGAGACTTTGAAGATTCTTGTAGTTCAGTCCTAAGAAGCCAAAGCGAAAGGGCTCCCCGGCTCCCATAGTTACAGGAAAAATGGTGAAGTCTGGCTTATTGCTATTAGTTTTTAAGCGATGCCTGGGGATGCAAGTTGGGGTGTGGAGGGGTGGTGGGAGGAATTACCGAGGAGTCGGGGGATACTTTGGGGGGGGTGATGAGGGTGTTCATCATGCTATAGGAGCAAACATACCTCGAAACTAATTAAATCATACGATTTAAGCAGATGCAGTCTGTTCTATGTCAGTTATAGCTCAACAAGGTTGTTTATAAAAAATGAAACAAATGAAACACCAGTTCATGAAAAGACTGTGTAAAAAGTTAGGGAGAGGAAACCAAAGGATCAGAAACTCTGCTGACCAAGCTCTTCCAAATGACCAGAGAGCATATGGAAAATATTGCTTTGAAAAAGCTGCCCACTCAGCTCACAGGTGATCACCAGATCTGAAGACCTACACCACGACCAGATGCCATTTCCTTATGGAGCGGAGCTTCCAAAGGCCTCCTCTTGGGTCTGCTTTCTCTAAACTCTTTGCTCAGGCTTTCTTGATCTCTCTGCCTAACATAGGAGATGGGCCTTCCTTGTGTTTGAAACCCATTTATTTTTCAGAGGACTGCAGCAAGGATTTATGTTTATTAAACATAATTCTATAATTGATCTGAAAGTTCTTAGAATGTGTGAATTATAGATCAAGCTTTTGACCATAAATCTAAGGTGAAAGTGAAGTCACTCAGTCGTGTCCGACTCTTTGCGACCCCATAGACACCAGGCCTCTCCGTCCATGGGATTTTCTAGGCAAGAGTACTGGAGTGGTCGCCATTTCCTTCTCCAGAAAAAGCACTGCTCAAATTGTGTTTCATAAGAATTCTTGGAATTTCATCCTATCAGCTGTTGTGTGGAATAAATGAGAGAGAGGCTCAGAAGCAGAGGCTGAGTGCCTACATAAATTGATTAGGAGCAGGGTGACCATGTAATTTATTATCCAGAGACAATACTGAGAGTTTAAAAAGCCACTATTGATTGGTATCTATGTTGACAGAGGAGAAATAAACTAGGACTGTTCCTGGGCACCCTCCTAGAATACTCTTTGACTTTCTAAAAGTAGAAATTGATGAGCCCAGGTCACCCTTTCTGTGTGCTGGGGAGTAAAGCAATGTGCATACAGACCAAGGCAGCTAGATCTCAGGCCATCTGGTGGACTTGCTTTGCTTGGAGCTGGAGAGAGAAGTGGGCAGTGGAGGTGAAGAAAGGAAGGCAGGGATTACTCAGAGATTTCAAGGACCAAGTCAGCCACTAGTGACAAGGATTGATTATTCCTTGTAAGAGCTTAGGGTGAATCTTTCCTTATTCCTTTGACCTGAGAAACACCACAGCTATATATAAGCAAATCCTTGCACGGTGGCAACATACTCAGCCTCCCGTATTGGAAGAAAAAATTGGTTAGGACAAATAAGACTTTTCTTCAATTAAGCTTCCTAAATCTACCATAATCTTTGCAATTCAGAAAGCAAAATTTAAGTGGACTCTTTTGGTTATTTCTTTTATTGATATTTTAATTACAGGTTTTTTTTTTAATAGCTTGTACTTCTTTTTCCTACACTCTTAAAATTGCCATTGCCTAATCCCAGCTGTTCTAAGTAGCTAGAATTTGGAAATGAAAGAGTAGATGGCAACATCACAGAGATGAGAGTTACAAAGATTTTCAATATGAAAATATATTTAATATCCTGCCTGGGTATTAAAATGGCAGGCTGTGTCTTGGATAAGCTTTCATGAGTCATGATAATTAGTTTTTATTACATTGTATTGAGCAGCTTTCCCTAACATGTAGCCTTTTCCAAACAAGGTGTGCAAGGTTGTGTTTGATTTCAGTCTTGCTTATCTTGCTAGCTCCATCCCTCAATCCTTGCTTGACTCACACTTTAAATTCTAGCCATATTAAGCATCTTGTAGTACCCTATGTCCCACATAGAAGACTTCAGAGACTTTGAGGAGCTCTTTCTCTCTCAGTCCTTTCTGTTGCTATGTTCTTTTTTTAGAGAATGTCTTTTCTTCTGCTTCATTCCTCCTCTTTAAACATTCAGTGGTCACTGTTTCCAGGAAGCCCTTCCTAATTCTTTTCCTTAATTCTCCCTTAGTTACTTTAGGATCCCTTTTCTCTGTTTCCTTAATATGCCTGCAACTCTCTATTCTTATGTGTTGTCTTATAGTTATACGTAGAGAAAAACAAATCTGACTCCATACTGAATCTGTTTCTTTTTACTCTGACCTGTATATTCTATTGTTTTTCCTACAGGTTAAGAATGTGGTCTATAGCCTGAAATATCCAGGAAAGCCCATTCTCAAGGTTCTGACTTTTAAAGGTATAACACTTTCCCACTTATACAGAAATTAAGTTGCAGAACAGGGAGTGACTCCATCTTGCTGGAGGTTTATAGGAACACTGTGACCAGACCAATGTGGGCAGCTGCAAGAGCAAAGACTACCAGCACCGAGATGCCTGCAGCAGCCATCCACACCTCCTACCCTATTAGTGAAAAAAAAGCCTAAATTCTAACTCAGGGAATATGGTTCTTTGGGACACTAGTTCATCATCTTCTCTGTCTGCTGGCTTTCGGAATAAAGCCAACAACTTGCCCCAACAACTTGTCTCTTGATCTACTGGTGTGTTGATCACGCGGGGAGCAGTATGAGCTTGGATTCAGTAACAGTTATAAGGTTTTATATTTGTGTCTGATGTATACTGAACAAGCATCTAGAAAACTGAATCTAGTATAGAATGTTTTCTGTCTGTCTGTCTCTCTAATGGCTGGCACAGTTGACCCAGAGTAGGTGTTTCCAAAACCTAATAAAATTGTACATGAACCTGAGAAAACAACCAGTTGAAACATTTCCAAGAAAGACAGGTGTGCAAACGATTCCAGCCGAGGGTAGGTGCAATGCTGTTTACTTTAACTGCTCTTGAGCCAGCTTTGCTTTCTCATTTCCTCAGAGTAAATACGTGAACATATTTGATAGAAGCAAACACATAGAATTTAAGTGCAGTGGTGCTATCATCAGATCAAAATAACACAGGCTTTGTTGACCCCACAATATTGGATTCATTTTTTGCTATTAGTTTATTTCATGTCAGTTTCCATTTTTTCTTGGAACTGAGAAATAACACATATTTAACTGCACATTTTAAAGGAAAATGATGGTAATATAATGAATAGGAAATGTTACTTCCAAACTGCTATTAATGACAGTGCAAGGTTTAGTTTTCCAGTATGCATTTTGACTGAGAAACCACTGAACATTGTTGGACAACATCTTTATTTTTAAAGAAATACATTACCCCAAGTATCAGGGGTTTGAAAAGACTGGAGGAGAAATGATTAGAAACTAATCATTAGTTCAAATATATTTAGTTTTTAAACTTTTCAAAATCTTAGTGGTTATTATGTGTTCAAATGGTAAGCTTAAAAAAATATTATTCCAAAAGGTGAGAATCAGGACTTGAAGTCTGTATAATATGTTTCCTAAATTAATGATACTAGAAGGTTAGCAGAAAGCAGGCAATAACACACCACTCCAGTACTCTTGCCTGGAAAATCCCATGGAAGGGGGAGCCTGGTGGGCTGCCGTCTATGGGGTCTCACAGAGTCGGACATGACTGAAGCAACTTAGCAGCAGCAGCAGAGTAGTCTAACCTGACTTTTGATTGCAGAAGACAATGTTAAGCAGTCTGATTGTTACCAAACCCAAGTTCATGTGCCTGACATACAGTGAGGACAAACTGAAACATGGGAGTTTGAAGCAGAGAAAGGTTTATTGCAGGGCCATCCTAATGGCAGAAAGCAAAGAGGAACTAAAGAGCCTCCTGAAGAAGGTGAAAGACAAGAGTAAAAAAGCCGACTTAAAGCTCAACATTCAAAAAACTAAGGTCATGGCATCCAGTCCCATCACCTCATGGCAAATAGATTTGGGAAAAATGGAAATAGTGACAGACTATGTTCTTGTACTCTAAAATCACTGTGAACAGTAACTGCAGCCATAAAATTTAAAGACGCTTGTTCCTTGGAAGAAAAGCTATGACAGCGTATTAAAAAGCAGAGACATCACTTTGCCAACAAAGTTCTGTCTAGTTAAAGGTATGGTTTTTCCAGAGGTCGTGTATGGATGTGAGAGTTGGACCATAAAGAAGACTGAGTTTTGAAGGATTGATGCTTTCAAATTGTGGTGCTGGAGAAGACTCTTGAGAGTCCCTTGGACTTCAAGGAGATCAAATCAGTCAATCCTAAAGGAAATTAGTCCTGAATATTCATTGGAAAGACTGATGTTAAAACTGAAGTTCCAATACTTTGGCCATCTGATCCAAAGAGCCAACTCATTGGAAAACCTTCTGATCCTGGGAAAAATTGAGGGTAGGAGGAGAAGGGGGCGACAGAGGACGAGATGGTTGGATGGCATCACTGGCTCAATGGACATGAGTTTGAGTGAACTTCAGGAGATAGTGAAGGACAGGGAAGTCTGGCATGCTGCAGTCCATGAGGTCAAAAAGAGTAGGACGTGACCTAGTGATTGAACAAGAACAACAAACCAGCCAGTCCTAGATGGCTCCATACAAAAATGACCGTACTAAGAGGAACTGAAGTCACTGAACAGGGTGTGGCTAAAGTAAAGAAACTGAAGTTCTAATTATTTAACGCTTTTACATTGTTATAACATCAACTTTTATGGGAGAGTTGGAAGTCCCTTCCCTGTGATAAACACACATGGCCAAAAAGCTTTTGGTTTTCTGGAATTGTTGTTTAAAATTTCAAGCAGTCTGAGTGTGAATTAGAGGCATTAAAGTTTTGGCTAGTATTGACAAGTTCAGGCAGATTATTAACATATATTCCATTTAAGGTATTACTTTCTGGAAGGCAGTAAATATGCACTTGTAAAGCTTTTCTTTATGAAACACACAGAAATATTTAATCAATGCTTTGTGTGATAGTAGTGGTTGTTGAGGATTACATAAAAGTGCAGATAATTATGATGAACATAATTTCTTCTAAGCAGAGAACCAATTTGGCTCTCTTAACTAGAGCTATTGCGTAATCAGTCGAACCAAGAGCCAGAATGGCAAAGGGATGGATTTATTAAGGGTGGCAGAGACATGTACTAAGCTACAAATGACCTTAGTCATTTGTAAAAAAAGAATCAAAAAGCATTGTAAAAAAAGATCAAAAAGATCACACAGAACTAATTGTGTACAGATTTGTAAATATACAGTAAGGCTACGCATTTCAGTTACATTGGCAAAGTCGATTACATATAATTGCAATTCTAGCTCATGTGCCTGCATAATATAAATTTTACTAAAAGTTTACTATGTAGAGCAAGTTTCAGCACATGGTAATGATTTTAAAGTAAATTTCTAATTATATCATACAAAAAATTTTTTAATACTTTCACATTTTGATAAAACTTTATACACCTCCAAATAGGAAACATGTCCAACTATTTTTATAATCCACAAATCTGGTATATTTTCTCTGAAACCAAACAGAAATGTTATATTTAACTACCAATAAGTAATATATCAAGATGAAATACCAGCTTTGTTTTTTTTAAAACTCAGTTACAAACCTCTTTGCTGAACATTTTTATTAGATGTTCTAATTGATGAATATGACAAAAATCTGTAAATGAGAGTGAGTAACCAGATATGCCATACAAAATATAAAATAGCTCGTAATGGCAACCCATTCCAGTACTCTTGCCTGGAAAATCCCATGGACGGAGGAGCCTGGTAGGCTGCAGTCCATGGAGTCGCTAAGAGTTGGACATGACTGAGCGAGTTCACTTTCACTTTTCACTTTCATGCATTGGAGAAGGCAATGGCAAGCCACTCCAGTGTTCTTGCCTGGAGAATCCCAAGGATGGGGGAGCCTGGTAGGCTGCTGTCTATGGGGTTGCACAGATTCGGACAAGACTGAAGCGACTTAGCAGCATTTTTTTTTAATTAAAAAAATTCTTGCTTTCTTAAATATAACTTAGATTCCTTTTGGCCAGGTTTGAAGTTGGAAACCCTTTAGACCTGGGATCTGCTACATCTGTGACCCCATGAGTCTCTGTCATCAGAGACTGTTTTCCAGGTGTGTTCATTACTCATCTGCTGTTTGGCCTTGGGTAGCTGAATCTCTTGGCCTCTGTCTCTTTAGTTTTCAGTTCCTTATCTGTAAACTAAGGGATAAGTAGATCAATGGTTTTCAAATTGTGCACTATAAAGCCTTGATGTGACTGTGGGTACTGTTATTAGAGACCTCTGCATGGGATGGGGGCAGTAGGCACAAGGATCTGGGGCTCTGGGATCCTATAGTACTTGCTCAAATAAAGCAGTTTTACTTACACCTACTAGATTTACTGGAGTTCTATGCGAGCTTTCCTTTGAGGAAAGAGGTGTAAGGTCATAAAAAAAGGCAAACCATTAGACTAGATAAAAATTAAAGTTACGGTTCTAAAATTAAATTATTTTATTCCAAGCGATTAAATGAGTCTGTCATGAAATGGCTCTCAAGAAATCTCTGTTGAATGAATGGGGTTCCTGCCTTTAGATAATTTATAACCTGATGAAAAATCTTCCTCATTTTAAAAAGTACTGTAGTTCAAATAATGCTTCTTTTATCCTATTACCATTACACTTTCAATTGTTTCTTAATCTTTGAATTTTGTAAGCAGCAAAAGAAAATGTCTATTCTTTATCTTCAAATGTACCCATACTAAAAGCATCCCATTCAGATAAATATCAGATGACAAATTGCAGGCTATGATTGTTAAAAGTTTCATCATTAATTTGTCTAGCACCTATAATAGATATAGTCTAGAAACACTGAACTTACTGTACAAATATGGGACATTTTGGTAGGATAAATAGAATCTTTATAGAAAGAAAGCTCTCCAATGATGTGTATGTGAGTACAAATGAATATATCTTAGTAAGTTTTCTAATGAACTTCAAGAAAACTTTCAATGAGTTCACATTAGAACAAGTGTAGAAAACCATGGAGTGGAAGCAGTGTTGAGCTGGCAGCTAAGCAACAATTCCACAGTAGACGGGAACTATGATTTATAAGTCACTGCAAGAAAATCTAAAAGGAAAGGAGGAAGAAATTCTGACATATGAGACAGCAAGGATCAACCTGGAGAACATTATGCTAAGTGAAATATTGCTCCTGCTGCTAAGTCGCTTCAGTTGTATCCGACTCTGTGCGACTCTGTGGACTGCAGCTTACCAGGCTCCTCTGTCCATGGGATTTTCCAAATACTGTATAATTCCACCTTTATGTTGTTTAGTTGCTAAGTCATGTCCAACTCTTTATCACCCCATGGACTATAGCCCACCAGGCTCCTCTGTCCAAGAGATTTCCCAGGCAAGAGTACTGGAAAGGGTTGCCATTTTCTTCTCCAGGGGATCCTCCTGACCCAGGGATTGCACCAGAGTCTCTTATGTCTCCTGCATTAGCAGGCGGATTCTTTACCACTGAGCCACCTGGGGCACATGGGTTTAGTCGCTCCTGGGTATGTGGGATCTTACCAGACCAGGACTCAAACCAGTGTCCCCTGTTGTTTTTTCCAACATTTAAAGTGCTTTTCTCATAGACAGCACTGTAGTTAGGTCTTGCTATTTTTAATCAACAATTTGTGTCTGTTTCTGTTTTTGTTTTCGCCTGTGCTGGGTCTTCATTGCGCTCATGGGCTCTTGTTTGTGGCATGTCGGTTTCTTCTCTAGTTGCAGTGTGCAGGCTCAGTTGCTCTGTGACACGTGGGATCTTAGTTCCCCAACCAGGGATCAAACCTGCATCTCCTGCATTGCAAGGCAAATTCTTAACCACTGGACCCCCAAGAAGTCCCACATATTCCTCAAATTTAAAGACAAGAGTTTCCACATCACATACTTCCATTAACTAGTAAAACAGGTTATGAGAATTTTAGAGTTTACAAAATGGAAGTAAAATCTTCTTTCCAAATCTTTGAAAAAGATTCCATGTTTAAAAAATCACGGTTCGGAAGAAGTGCATAACCAAAGCCAAAGACCAGAGCATCCAATCCAGTTTCGATGTTTACTTCAAATATATTAATAGATTCAAAGAGATTATCAAATAATCTTGCTCAACCCACACGATGCTTTCCTGAAAGAGGAAGAAGTCTCTTCTCTCACAGAACCTAGCTGCCCTGGATCACCTTGGTTTTTGAAGAATTATTGGTTTGGCTGGGATCCCACTTTCAGAACACAATTCCTTAGATCTGACAAAAGTAAATTGTGGATTGATGACTGCTTGGCTTGTTTGAACGGATTCTCTGGTTTACTCTCTGATATGGCCTCGTGTAAAATGCACGTTGTCCCCCTCCCCCACCCCAAGGAAAGCTGGGTACCACACGCACCTACTTCACTGTCTCTTGGGCATCGTACTTAATCACACTTAGATTAGACCATAGGAAATGATTATAGATCCAATGTTCCAGACAGTGAAGTAGCTGCAATACCACCATGGGGCTGTGATGGGAACTTTGGATCTGTAACTCTATGGAATGTATAGCCACAAAAAGAAAACTTGTTGTTAGAAGCCCAAGGTTCAAATGCCTGACCCACTATTTCATATGGGTCCTGGGGAAAACCAATTAATTGTTTTCTGAGGCGCAATGACTCCAACCCTAAAATGAGGACAATAATAACTTTGCTATGAGTTGATATAAGGATTACAATGAAATGTATGTCAGAATGAGTTGTAAGCCACAGTGTGTAAGCACATGTGCCTACACACACCACACATGTATGCATTGCTGTTGTGGTCAGTGAAGATGAGTAGGGTAGGGGGTCTGTTGAAAGACTCCAGGGTCTGAAAGAATCTGTAGCCTGCTGGCCAGTACATCTGAATGTAATGTTTTGCTGCTGTTCCTGATCAAACAACTATAAACTTTTCTCTCAATATTTTCAGAGTACTGAAACTGAAAAAACACAGTTTTCATGTCCCTTTTGGATCACTGCTTATGGTCTAATCTAAATGTGATTAAGCAATGCCCAAGAGACAGAGAAGCAGGTGCATGTGGTACCCAGCTTCCTTCATTACTGTGGGAGCTTCTGTCCAGGACTGACCTCCATGTCTGGGTTGGTGGCAGTCCCTTGTAGCTACCACAAACAGGTCAACCTGAAGGAGATCCAGACACCTCTGTGAATTCCTTACCTTGCAGGGTGGTGCCAGTCCTGGGGCTAAGAGGGCATGCTTACTCCTGTGATCTCGGCTGGCCATTAAAGATGATTATGGCCCTGCTTGCCGTGTGGGAGGCCGGGATGTGATGACAGCTCCCTTGACAGATGGCAGGCATGTGTTCCTGTGCTAACAAGAATTTCTTGCTGGATCATCAAAAGGCACTTATTGCCCTTTTGGGGACTGGACCTTGTAGAATCTTACTCCTAGGTCTGGGGCTTCAACATCTGGGTTTCATCGTCAGTCGACCTGTCCTCAAACAACAGATCTGGAAAGAAACGCTTTTCCAGAAGTCATAAACATGCTATTGACTTTTACTTCCTACTGTTGGCCTTTCCTCACTACCCCCCAGCAGTTTCCCATGAATAGTAAATATGTGTCTTAGGCTAATTGGACTAAACTGGTTCGTCAGATCTACTTACAAGCTCCTTTTAGTTTATTTGTTTGCTAAACTTCAATTCTGTGTGTGCTATGTTAATACTTTTTTTGGCTTAGATTAAAAAAAGTATACAAATCGCAATGCTTCCATCAATACAATAATAAAAAAAATAATAATCCATTTCCAGACTGTTGTCAATCAGATGTTCTATACACATGATCTGATTTAATGCCCATAATGTTCCAGAGTAGGCATTATTATCTCCCTTTTACCCATGAGGCTTAGAGGGAACAACAATTTGTTTAAATCTACACAGTAATTATTAGACCTGGAATTGAAATCTAGGTAGGTTTAAATCAGGAGTACATTCTTTTCAGTATATCATCCTGGATCTTGAATCTTTAGTTACTCTTTGGCATGGCATTGGAAACAATTACTATCTTTGAGTTTAAGCTCAGATTCCTTTTAGTTTCTCTGTGCAGGGCTGGATGATAGGATACAGGTGGTTTCAAATTTTACAAACCAATCTGTTTCTAGAAAGCATACTATGAAGCAGATTGTCATGAATTTCACTAAACACCCAGAGTTAGTCCAGATAATATTGATAGTGAAAAGGAAACACAAATACCATGAACAGTATTAAACGGTAGATGGACTCCATGTTCTGACTCCCTTCAGATCTCCTTTCAGTAGCCAGAGTAATCATTCAAAAACACAAGTCTGATTATGCCTTGGCTACAATGTATAAATTTGATTTCATCTGTGTCATTGTCCTTAAGTTAATGGCAGCCTCCCCCAATATGGCTTAGCTGGTAAAAAATTCACCTGCAATATGAGAGACCTGGGTTTGATCCCTGGGTTGGGAAGACCCCCCAGAGAAGGAAACAGCTACCCACTTCAATACTCTGGCCTGGAGAATTCCACGGACTGTATAGTCCATGGGAATCACAAAGAGTTGGACAGGATTGAGTGACTTTCATTTTCCCCCATTAGACTCTAGCCTCTATATGGGCAGGGAGCATCTTTCTTTTGTTTGGCCCTGAATCCTGTACTAACACACCAGGCTTGGTCCTGACTCTAGGCATCTGTGTTGACTGTTCCTTCTGCCTGGAAAGCCACCTTCCGCCCCACTGTGCCTGCATGCCCCCCTCTCATCTCATGCAAGATTCGGCTCAAATGTCTCTTATTCAAGAGCCCTCCCTGACCAGCTTTTCTAAAATGACACTCCCTGCCCCTACCCCAAGTCCATCACCTCTGAATCCTTTGCTTTTTTTTAAATTAAAAATTGTTTTTCCTAGCACA
Organism: Madoqua kirkii; assembly: GCA_006408675.1. Taxonomy (NCBI): domain Eukaryota; kingdom Metazoa; phylum Chordata; class Mammalia; order Artiodactyla; family Bovidae; genus Madoqua; species Madoqua kirkii. The sequence goes on along the minus strand of SJYC01010041.1, from coordinate 10,362 downwards.
AATCACTGACTGATATAACATGTTATATTATTACCTACAAAAAAAGTCTGTCTTTCTTCACTAGATTGCTAAGTTTACAAGGGAAGGGACTTATTTTATTTCCTGCTGCATCCATAGTCCTTAAAACTGTGCCTGGAGATAGTAGGTGCTGAGTAAATATTTGATGACCTAATCAGTTAATACAACTGAAATGCAGGAGGCCTGGGTTCGATCCCTGGGTCAGGAAAGAAAGCCCTGGAAAAAGAAACGGCAACCCACTCCAGTATTCTTGCCTAGGAAATCCCATGGACAAAGGAGCCTGGCAGGCTACAGTCTATGGGGTCACAGAGAGTTGGACACGATGAGTGACTAAACCATCACCAATCAATGAATAAATAATTATTTAAATTTTTAAAGTTAATATTTATTGAATTAATTAATTATTTAATTAATTAAGACTCATCGAATTCACGAACGCCTCCTTCAATCCCATCAGCAGCAGACACTGCTGGTACGCTTCTGCCCAGCTCTGCCTATAGCTGTGGTGGGGGTGGGGTGGGGGGAGCAGAATTCCTGTGCAAGTGGACCCTGGTTCACTTCACCTGCAGGCTGAGTCCCCTGTTTCTCTGCATCAGGCTTTCCCAGAAACTGTGTGCGGAGTTGCCTCACAGCTTGGACGTACTGGAGAGTTACAGCCCAGAGGCAACCCTCCAGCCCCAGGAAGGGAGTCAGGGGTAAGTGCCAGGGTGCCCTTCCTCAGAGGGACAGCAAGTACCGTCTCCAGAGCTGCTCCGAGTCTCCAGCAGGGCTGCGTCCACAGCGGCGAGGAGCTCAGGAAGCCCTCTTCACAGCGTTCCCTCCGCCTTCCTTACTCTGGCGTCCTTGTTGCTCAGTCTCTCAATCACGTCCGATGCTTTGTGACCCCATGGGGCATCCTTGGGTCATCTTTTAAACTATCTGCCCTCAAATCTTTGCATCAGGAAAACCCAAACCAAGGCATGGTCCTCTTCAATACTGGTGTCAGTGATTCAGAAGTGACTCTGTCAAATTTGCATGAATATTAGCAATCTTGTTTGTTTCCACTGGGTTTTATAGGTACCAAATGCTTCAAGTTAGGCTGATTAACAAGTTGCCTCACAGAATAACAACCCAAATAAAATACTGAAGTATCTTGAAAAATGAGCTAAATTCAAGATGTGAAATCAAATAAGAAAAACTGTACAAGGACAAGGATTGGGACTTCTCCAGTGGTCCTGTGGTTAAGAAACTGCCCTGCAATGCACAGGAGGTGGGTTTAATCCTTGGTCAGGGAACTAAGATTCATATGTCATGGAGCAACTAAGCCCATGTGCTACAACTAATTAAGCCTGCGTGCTCTGGGCCTTGGGCTGCAACTAGAGAATATGAGTACAGCAAGGAAAGATCCCAGGTGCCGTAGCTAAGACCTGATGCAGCCAAATAAGTAAGTAAATAAAAAAATAAAAAAATAAAATACTAGCCAGATTCTCTGTATTAACAAAAAACAAACCTTATACACACATACACAGAAGGGGAAGAAATAACTCAACCCTCACTCTGGTGGTGGTTGTTCAGTAGGCAGCTTGAATATTGCAGAGGGTGATTCCCACATGCTAAGTGATCCTTGATATCTTAGACAACTTTGTTTCAGCTGTTTCCACAGCCTCACTGCAGTTGACATGCTTCCTGTGGCATCAGCTTTACAGAGGAGGCCTACAACCGGGGATGTGCCTCTAAATGTTAATAGCCAGCTGTCTGGAGAAACAGGAAGCCTTGATTTGCAGCATAATGCATGTTTCCATGGCGGAACTACTTCCACCAAGGTTGATTTCAAGTTTCTGATGGGATGCATAGAATATGGCTTGGGGAAGAGCTAGTGGTGGGGCCAGTTCCAAAATGTCAAAGCTGGTCACAGGATTTTAGAAGTGAAGAGGCTGGAGGACTTCCCTGGAGGTTCGTTGGTTTAGACTCTGTGCTTCCGCTGCAGGCACCGTGGATTCTACTCAGAGGACTAAGCTCACATGGTACGTCCAAAAAAAAAAAAAAAAAGAACTGCAGAGGCTCATTTAATTTTTTTATTTTATCAAATACTGCTCCAGATTATCAGGGATGTAGGGCAATCACAGTGGGAAATTTTAATCAGTCAATTCAATTAAAAACTAACAACATCTGTAGATGTAAAAAAAAAATCTGATGAGTATTGGTCTCCATTTGGGAAGGTTTGTCTTCTGAATACAGAGAAGGCAATGGCACCCCAGTCCAGTACTCTTGCCTGGAAATTCCCATGGACGCAGGAGCCTGGTAGGCTGCAGTCCCTGGGGTTGAGAAGAGTCGGACATGACTGAGCAACTTCACTTTTACCTTTCACTTTCATGCATTGGAGAAGGAAATGGCAACCCACTCCAGTGTTCTTGCCTGGAGAATCCCAGGGACGGGGGAGCCTGGTGGGCTGCCGTCTATGGGGTCGCACAGAGTCAGACACGACTGAATCGACTTAGCAGCAGCAGCAGCAGCCTTCTGAATATAGGAAGAGTCTTTGTACTCATCCTTTTCTCTTTATCCTTGGCCTCTGTAAGGTACTGCAGGTCTTAAAAAATTGTGGATTTCATTTGTTAGTCCAATACGTGAAGGTCAGGTCTAAGCAAACAAAGCCCAGAACAAGAAAAGATTTTAATCATATTTCTTACACAGGAGTCCCACCAAAATGAGAGATCTCAGTGTAAAGTCAATAGCCTGATTAGTCAGAATTTTCCAAAGCACACATCCCTCAAAGGACCCAAGCTCATTTTAAGAAGAGTACCCAATGTTACCACATTGTGGAAATACTGAGGACTCCTTCCTAGCAATGGGCTGGTCTCTTATCACTAAGAGACACTGCTTTGGAGTCTCTGGGGTCATTTCCCCTTGGACCACACCCTGGTGTGTTCTCAGCCCATGAGCACCAGTGATGCCTTGAGGGTACGGCTGTGGATGCCCCTGGACGCATGTGCGGGCTGGTCGCCGCGGGGGAGTTATCTGCCTGCGCCCAGGTCCGCCATGCCCTGTGCTAAACTGCCTCTTGGTGATAAAAGCCTTGAAGACAGATGTTTCCTACGGAACGCAACGTGCTGCAGAAAGTTCCAGGAAAAATATAAATGAGCAGATTTTGAAACAGTATTCAGTTTCTAGAAGGTTTGTCTAGATTAATAATATCTCACTATTGAAATCAGAGTAGGAAAGAAGGACAACTGGTGTAACTGAATGTTCTGATTTAGAAATTTCCCCCATTTATTCCAGACGAGAACTAGAGAAGATTTAAAAGAACAAAAGCAGCCAGTTGAAAGACCACCCAAATATTGAGTCAGTCATTAAAAGGAGCTTTAGGAAGAAGCCTGTGAAAATTCTTAATTATTATCAGGTCTCTAAGGACTCTGTGTACTTTTACTGAACTTAACAGTGAACAAGAAGCCGATTGTTTGAGATACAGAGCTCCCTTGACAAAGCTCATGTTGAATTCCCCGCCTTTTTAAATAGGATGAAAGTGAAAGTATTAGTCTCTCTCAGTCATGTCCAACTCTTTTCGACTCCGTGGACTGTAGCCCACCAGACTCCTCTGTCCATGCGATTCTCCATGCAAAAATATTGGAGTGGGTTGCCATGTCTTCCCCCAGGGTATCTTCCTGACTCAGGGATTGAACCTGAGTTTCCAGTATTGCAGGCAGATTCTTTACCATCTGAGCCACTGGGGAAGCTCTAAGTAAGCTAATAGGCCCTCAAATAAGATACTTGTCTTTAAATTTGAAAACCATAACTCTCCCTGAACACTCTGATTTTTTTTTTCTGAAAAAAATAATCCCTTAATACAAAGCCCATTACTAAAGGCAAGAACAATAATAACTCAAAAAAAAAAAAAGGATAATAATAGCTCTTAACATGTACTGAGTACTTGTCTAATGGGTTATATGTCATTTAATGTACACACACACACCCCTCTAAGATGAGCATTATAATGTGCAGACTCCTGTTTATAGATGAAGAAAATGAAGCTTGAGTGAGGTAAGTGACTTGCTCATGAGTATCTGAATAATAAGTGGAAATGAGGAAGATGGGATGTGAGTCTACATAGTCTTTTTCTAGACAGTCCTAACCCTCCAAAGAGGGTTAAAGGAACCTCTCATATAACACCGGGTGAGAAATCTCGTGTCCTTGTTTCTGACATTTTTATCTTGTACAAGTCTTGTTCAAGTCAAAGGTAGCAATTGTGGGAAGGTGGCAAAGAAGGCAGTGGGAGACTGAGCTTTAACAGTGAAGGACGAGAGTCAGTATCCAGACAGCTCATTTGTTATCTTTAATTTTTAAAAAATGTAATTCCTTTCTAAACTCTTAAGAACACACACATGTTTATTTATTTGGCTGCTCTGGGTCTCAGTTACAGCATATGGGATCTTGTTCCCCGACCAGGGATTGAACCCAGGCTCCCTGCACTGGGAGTGTGGAGTCTTAGCCACTAAGTCACCTTCAACTTGTTATTAATAACAAATCAGTATATGTTATTAATATTATTGTGACATTATTCATCAATAAACAATTATTAATATCTCCAATATTGTTATTATTTTATGATGTGATTTTGTCACCTTCTTCTGATCTTCTCTCCCATCCCCCCTGCACCAACGTTGCACTCAGCTGCCTGATTCTCCCAGGAGGGCACTGGTGCTTTAAATCAAGGGGCCTCTGGGGGTCCCCCTGATCACCTGTATTCCATGAACCATCTATAGTTTGACCGACTCATCCATGACTCCTGCACCAAATACAGAATATAATGATGCCATTATTTCTCCTGTTTCCTAATGGATATTATCAAGGGGCCAGTTCAATCAATGAAACAGTTCCCCTACTGTTGAAGGTATTAGGTTTTAGTTATTAAATACAAATTAAATATAGTTCTTGGTTGACTATGATTATAACCAATAGAGCAAACATTTTCTGTGTTTCTGCAGACTTCAAAACCAGTCTAATCCAAAACTAAGTAGCCATGAGCCCTAGGCTTGGGAAGCCCCGTCCCTTGATATCCTGCCTGCCACAACCACTGTTGACTCAAGCAGCCCTTCCTCACATGACTGAGGTACCTAAACTCTCAACAAACAAGAATCCCCTTAGTTCCTCAGCGGATATACAGTGTGGGTAGTGTCAGGCTGTTCAGAACTGGGTAAATAAAATTACATCCTACAGCATTTTCTGTAAGATGACATGCTTGTTGCAGCCATCATCAAAACATCTGTAAACATTAGGGTTTTTGTGTGGACTGTCTGGCAAACTTCAAACTATAGTGCTAAAGAAGACTCTTTTTAAAAAATTTTATTTTAACTGGAGGCTAATTATTTTACAATATTGTGGTGGTTTTTGCCATATTCACATGAATCAGCCATGGGTGTACATATGTTCCCCATCCTGAACCCCCCTCCCACCTCCCTCCCTATCCCATCCCTCAGGGTCATCCCAGTGCACCAGCCCTGAGCACCCTGTCTCATGCATTGAACCTGGACTGGTGATCTATTTCACATATGATAATATACATGTTTCAATGCTTTTCTCTCAAATCATCCCACCTTTGCCTTCTCCCATAGAGTCCAAAAGTCTGTTTTTTACATCTGTGTCTCTTTGCTGTCTCGCATATAGGGTCATTGTTACCATCTTTTAAAGAAGAATCTTGAGAACCTTCTCTCAGCAAGGAGATCAAACCAGTCAATCTTAAAGGAAATCAACCATGAATACTCATTGAACTTCCAATACTTTGGCCACCTGATGCGAAGAGCTGACTCATTAGAAAAGACCCTGATGCTGGGAAAGATTGAGAGCAGGAGGAGAAGGGGGCAACAGAGGATGAGATGGTTGGATGGTATCACCGATTCAATGGACATGAACTTGGGCAGACTCCAGGAGCTGGTGATGGACAGGAAAGCCTGGTGTGCTGCAGTCCATGGGGTCACAATGAGTTGGATAAGATTTGGCAGCTGAATAACAACATGAGGCCCCTGCTTTTGGGGAACCTCTGTATGTGTGTATCTGAAGTGGTGTGAGGGAATCAGGACCAACAGACCTTTAAAAGCAATCAGGCATCAAGAATTTCCCCAAGAAATATGTCCAAGTATCCCTTATACCTTAAAATTGTTTGGATTAGAGGTGAGATTTTTTTTAAATTGGGCAGGTCCCACTGTTTCTCATCCCATCTTTTTTTCTCCTACATACCATATTCCTGTCCACCTAAAATGATAACTCACACTTCTAACACTGTGTTCTTGACAGATCACATGTGCAGACCTTATTCTTTGGCTCCTTGACCTTACCCTGGATTCCACATGTTTAACAAAGGAGGAGACTCAAGGTCGGAGACCTTATGACCGCGGTAAGCTCACATCTGTGGGAAATTGCCACCGGCTGGAAGCCAGGTCATGTGAGTCTCTCTCAGTTCATTTCCACTAGACTCAGGGCCAGCTGGCCTGTTTAGTGCTGGGTTTGGGGGATCCTGTTTTGTTTCTTGGGAGATGAGGTTTTGGCCCACAAAGAACATAGTATCAGCCAGTCATAAAAACACAAACCAAAAAGTAAATATCACTTTCCAGGATGTTAGGAGAGCAAATGTTCCATGCCACATAGAATAATACCGTGTCCAACCTCATTTGGCACTTCAATAGAAACGTATTTTAAAATGATACCATCATCCTTCTGGTGACATTTAAACTGACCAGGTCTAGAGTTGTGCATTCGGACCACTCCAGATGTTATTCTTCTGTTGGGCCATTTCCCCTCATTGTATCCACAAAATGGTTACTGAAACACAAAACTCTCCCTGTAGGTTTCTGGTACCTAATTGAAATTTTCCTGGACGCTCATCTACTTCCTGGCAACAATTTAACCAATGCAGAAATATGAAATGAACTTGCCTTCTGGTTTTGACATGTCCTCAGATTACAAGATGCTTCCCCCCACAAACCTAACCGCTGGCATATACAGAAAGATCTAAAAATATCAATCAATAACGTTTATCAGAAAAAGTACCCACCCCCAATGCTATTTTGACAGCTGTTTAAGACACAGACAGCTAAAGTGAACCCACGCGAGCACCCTCAGTTTTATATCTTTTAAATCGATGGATTGAATTTATTGTTGAATCACCTGATTTCATTTATTGTTTGAGTTCATATTTTCAAACCCAAGTTTTTGTCTTGTATTACAGTCACAAAACATAGAGATGCCTTATTGTGCCTTTCTTAGGAATTACAATGGATTTTGGAAAAGGTTTTGCCTTATACTTTTTTTTTCTTATAGATTCCCTAATCTGTTCGCTCGTCCATGATCCATGTTTGAATGTGGTGTATGCAGCTTTGCTTCTTATCATTACTGAGGACTTTAGCTACACAGGAAGTCTTTCCTTCTTGTTTTTTTTTTTTTAAGTAATGACTTTATAGATATATAATTTAAATACCATACAATTCACTTGTTTGCAGTATAAAATTCAGTGGTTTTTAGTATGTTTACAGAGTTGTGCAACCATAACCACAATCAATCTGAGAATATTTCATCCCCCCCCAAAAGAAGTCCCATACTCATTAGCAGTGCATGGACAATCTTCTGTATGTGATTATAACCCTGTGAATCTGCTTCAACATAGAAGATTAATACATGTTTTCATCTCTGCTTTTTTTCAAAACCCTACTAAAATAATAGTAAAGAAAAAAAGTTTAAAGTGTAAAACCAAATAGAAAGAGAGGAGATAACAGTAAATGATTCTAACTGATTTTGGAAACTGAACTGTGAATGGACAAGTTGTAAATGACTCAGACCAGAGAACAGTGATCTCTACCTCCCAGGGGTGGTAGGTGGCAATCAACCAGCAACAAGCCAACTGTCACGGCAGGAGCCCAGAAAGTCTCAGAAATTTGGGGCATCAGCAACCTGAACGCAGAGGTGCTGGGTGGGGCTGCGGTTAGACTCTGATGGTTGGGAAACTGGTTGAAACACTTTTAAAGAAAGAAGTAATGCTTCAGTTTGAGGCTGAAGACTCCATGAAGTTCGAAGAAAACAATGCACCCCCTTGAAAGTAGTCAGGCAGGAGAAATTTCCTTATTCTGAGTAAGGTCAGCTTTTTGTTCTAAGCAGGCCTTCAGCTGATTCAGTGATGCCCACCCACATGAGGGAGGGCAGTCTGCTTTACTCATTTTACTCATTTAAATGTTAATCACATGCCAAGACACCTTTAAGAAATACACAGAATAATAACTGACCAAATATTGGGGCACCCCATGGCCCAGCCAAGTTGACATATAAAATTAACCATCGCAATCGCCCTTTTTGTAAGTCCAGCAACGTTCAAAACCTTTAAGAGGCATTTGAGTGTTTTATGCCCAAATATGAACAGAGAGCCAGGGATGGCCAGGCACCTTAGGACAGTCTTTAAGATGAGGAGCGATCCCAAATAAAGGCAACTTGGAAAAGGAGCAGAAGGAGACATGGAAACAAGCAAAGAAATAAACCAATCACGGTCAGCTAACATATTCAGAGAGGATGAGAGACAAATTTCTTACAAAAAAGAGAGAACTTAAAAAAAAAGTATCATTCAGAGAATAAGAAAGCGACTCCTGGGTATTAAAACAAAGATGGCATCCCTAAAAATTTAAATAGAAGGTAAGAAAAATGAGGTTAATAAAACTTCCCCAAAGTGAAAAAGACACTGGGATAGAAAACAGAAGGAAAAGAAAAAAAAAAAAGGAAAAAATAAAGAAAGGAAAGAGGAAAGGAAATTAGAGGACCAATCAATAGTTATATTGAGAGAACAGCGAACACAAGGGATGGGGTGGGAATGGAAGGAGAGGGGTGAATTATTTGGAAAACTGAGAACTCAGCAGTAAATGCAGGGAAGCACGTGACCCAAGCCGCAAGAGGCTCTATGCAGCACACAAACCAGGACCAAGACAAGAAGATGGCTTGCCCTGGGAAGTTGGCAGGATGCAAGTTCATTGTTTCTGGTGGTTGTTCCTGTTTCTCTTAATCTTTGGAGAAAGCTACCTACTTTATCCAAGGCAGAGATAAGATATGGGAAGAGACAGAGAAAGATAGAGAGGAGAGGAGGAGGGGAGAGAATTCTGTGTTGGAAACTCTTGTAGCCGTTTGTAAGACCAGATGCATCTTCCAGTCTTCCTCCTCTAGAACAATGGGGAGCGATACCTTCTTTTCCAGAGAAGATCTTGAGAATTTTGTTTTCACCACTTTCAGCACAGGAGACATTGGTGGTCTTGACCCACAGGCCATGCTCATGTCATCTGCAAACTGCAGATCATAAGGAAGAACTTCATCTGATCACGCACAAAAGCAAACACACTCTTATATATGTATATGTATCAATCTAGTTCAGTTCAGTTGCTCAGTCATGTCTGACTCTTTGTGACCCCATAGACTGCAGCATGCCAGGCTTCCATGTCCATCACCAACTCCCAGAGCCTACCCAAACTCATGTCCATTGAGTCAGTGATGTCATCCAAATATCTCATCCTCTGTCCTTCCCTTCTCTTCTCACCTTCAACATTTCCCAGTATCAAGGACTTTTCGAATGAGTCAGTTCTTTGCCATCAGATGGCCAAACAATTGGAATTTCAGCTTCTGCATCTGTTCTTTCAATGTTCAGGACTGATTTCCTTTTAGGATTGACTGGTTTGATCTTGCGGTCTACGGGACTCTCAAGAATCTTCTCCAACACCACAGTTCAAAAGCATCAATTCTTCTGTGCTCATCCATTCATAACTACTGGAAAAACCATAGCTCTGACTAGATGGACCTTTCTTTGTTGGTAAAGTAATGGCTTTGCTTTTTAATATGCTGTCTAGGTTGGTCATAGCTTTTCTTCCAAGGAATAAGCGTCTTTTAATTTCATGGCTGCAATCACCATCTGCAGTGATCTTGGAGCCACCCCTCGCCCACCCGCCCCCAAAATAAAGTCTGTCACTGTTTCTACTGTTTCCCCATCTATTTGCCATGAAGTGATGGGACCGATGCCATGATCTTGATTTTCTAAATGTTGAGCTTTAGGCCGACTTTTTCACTCTCGTCTTTCACTTTCATCAAGAGATTCTTTAGTTCTTCTTCACTTTCTGCCATAAAGGTGGTGTCATCTGCATATCTGAAGCTATTGATATTTCTCTGAGCAATCTTGATTCCAGCTTGTGCTTCATCCAGCCCTGCATTTCTCATCTGGTACTCTGCATATAAGTTAAATAAGCAGGGTGACAATATTCTGCCCTGACATTCTCCTTTCCCAATTTGGAACTAGTCTGTTGTTCCATGTCCAGTTCTAACTGTTGCTTCCTGACCTGCATACAGATTTCTCAAGAG
>SJYC01010040.1:0-10742 GCA_006408675.1 Madoqua kirkii | reverse complement strand
CACTGGGAAAGACCTTGATGCTGGGAAAAGCATCATTGACTCAATGGACATGAGTTTGAGCAAACTCTGGGAGATGGTGATGGACAGGGAAGCCTGGCGTGCTGCAGTCTATGGGGTTGCAAAGAGTCGATACGACTTAGTGACTGAACAGCAGCGGTGTGCCCAGAGCAAGAGGTGAACTTGGGGAGATAAGCAGGAGCTACCTAGCGGTCACGAAGGAATAAATACCTATAAACATCAGTGCAGTGAAGCTGGTAAAGAAGGAAATCAGAAAAGGACAAAAGCAGTCTCCTGACATGTTTCCCTGGCTCTTGCCTGCAGCTTTTCGTGGTGAATATGTGAACTGGGTCTGACTTTTGACCTTCCCTGGTGGCTCAGTGCTAAAGATTCTGCCTGCAATACAGGAGCCACAGGGGCTGCAAGTTCGATCCCTGGGTTGGGAAGATCCCCAGGAGAAGGAAATGGCAACCCGTTCCAGTGTTCTTGCCTGGAAAAATCCCATGGACAGAGGATCCTGGTGGACTAAAGTCCATGGGATCACAGATTCAGACACGACTGAAGTGGCTGAGCACAGCACATGTTTGGCTTAAAACTTGTTCCAGGATTTCAAAATGCCTTTTCTCCACGTCTGAAAGTCTGAGTTCCTGAATCATTTCCATGATTGTTCATCCTGGATTGTAGCTAGACCCTGAGGGCAGGAGAATGCAGGAGGCTTGGGTGAATTGAGGGAGACACTTGTCCCCCAACCCCCAGTCCCCTGAAGCATCCAGAAGGAGGCAGCACTTTCCAAGATTACCCTATTTGGCCATGCCAGGTGTGATCAGGGTGACCACACAGTGCCACACAGGGAGGCCACACAGGGGCAAGCTCATGAAAGCTGGTCAGCCTCTGGAACACACTCACTGCAGGTCACCCGTGGGCCTGTCCACTCGTAACCTACCAGTCTGTGGACAGTTTCTTCCCCAGGCTCCTAAAAGTTCTAATGGGGCACAAAGATGTAAATTTCCAGACAGTTATTCTGGATAGCTGCTTTGTATATCGGTAATTGTTTTCTCCCTCACATCAACCCTGCCTTTTTTTTTTAAAATTAATTTATTTGGCTGCACTAGGTCTTAGTTGCATCATGTAGGATCTTTAATTGCAGCTATGGGATCTAGTTCCCTGACCAGGGATCGAACCTGGGTCCCCTGCCTTGGGAGCACAGTCTTAGACACTGGGCCACCAGGGAAGTCACTCAACCCTGCTTTTAAATGTGGGGAATGTGGTTTATTTAACCTCTATAGAGTCATTACATGTAGCAAAATGAAAACACTTCCATCAAAACATTATAACCAAATTTTTACTCTGATTTGCTATCCTTGTACCTGGTCAGGGATAGCAAATATTTGTAGAGCTTTTTTTTGTCCATATGAAAGAAAGACAAATACAAAAAATCTTTTCTCTTTCCCAGAAAATAAGTAGTAAGAGTTACAGGAACAATTGCCAGCTTAAACCCTAGAAGTTTTATATGGATGCTTGTCTCTTCTCTTCTGTTGGAAAAACCCTTTCTGTATTGCGCCAGCCTTGAATGGAATGGGTTTCCCAGGGCATTCCAGCTGCAGCTGAAGAATTCAGGAGTGTTAGATGTCCTGTTACCAAAACACCAACTCCTCACTGCAGCCTGTTCAGATCAGCGACCTCTGACCCCTCTGACTTACCCCCACCGCAGTAACAAAATGGAGTTTTCCTGCTTGCCTGCGGTGGGTATTACTGGGCTCCAAGATTACGCATTAATCCAGGCTATGTAATTACCTTGCAATTTAGTTCTCTTAATTGTGCTGAGGTATCTAAGGAATTCGACAGTGCTGGTGCTAAGCTTGGCATTTGTTTACACCAACAACATATGTCATTAAGCCCTTTAAGTTGGCATGAATGTAAGGCATTAGGAAATGTCATGGTTCAAAAGTGAAATCATATCAGATGAGCGTAGCTTAACTCAGGTGCAAAACTGTGACTTTATCATGAGTAGGAGTCAGTCCCTTGGGCCAGGGCATGGTTAAGTTGAACAGAGAAGTGACATTATTCTACTTTGGGCATTTGGCCACATGGGTAGTACACCTTGCATCCTTAATAAAGGGGAGCATTATCTTGCGTCTTTTCACCATGAGAGGGAAAGATGTCAGGTTTAAATCAAATTAAATGCAGATCATTTTCAAAGTCTTCAAACTAGGCTTCCTGGATTTCCCAGGCGATCTAGTGGTTAAGACTCTGAGCTTCCACTGCAGGGGCACAGACTGGTTCTCTGGTCAGGGAACTAGGATCCGGCGTGCCTGCCACATGCTGCAGCCAACCCTCTCCTTCCCCAAACTGGACTTCCTAGTGTGTGTTAGTCGCTCAGTCGTGCCCAACTCTGCAACCCCATCGACTACAGCCCACCAGGCTCCTGTGTCCATGAGATTTTCCAGGCAAGGATACTGGAGTGAGTTGCCATTTCCTTCTCCAGGGGATCCTCCCAACCCAGGGATCGAACCCAGGTCTCCTGCACTGCAGGCAGATTCTTTGCCTAGTCAGCTTCTAGGACTTCCTAGAACTGGACTCAAAGAAGCAGTTGTCTATATGTGAACTGGATTGGGGGAAAATTTGAAGTGGCCCACCTTTCCCCATTCTTTACCTCTGACACACTCAACACCACTAAACAGGATTCTGTGACAAAAGGGGGTGGCTGATGCCCAGAACTCCTAAGTCTCTGCAGAGAGCCTTGGCATGGTAAAACGATGGCCATGGGGAGGCTCTAGAGATAGTTGTGTGGCTGTGGGTTAAATGTTGAGTCTCCACATGTCACAAACAGAACTGACTCATTTTTTCCAACGTTCCTTTTTGCTCAGGAAGGAAAAGGCACAGGGCCGAGCAGAAACTCAAAGGGCAGGCAGAACTCTGGGTCTTATCCTGGCTCACTTTGAACTGTCTCTATGACTTTATGCAGAAAATGGGAGCATTTCAGAAGCGATAAACCATATGTAGATTTGCAACTTCTAAAAATAAATCATGTAGGATAAGGGGACCAATGGGGGGTTTGGGTGGCAGAGAGGTCAGGTCTAAACCTTGGCTCTGGGAATGAATTTCTGAATCGTCCAGGCAAGTTACCCTTGGAATCTCTCAGGGATTCCACTCCCTCTTAAATAAAAACAACTACCTCATAGAATTTCCTGTGAATTAATGCCATGATACCTGTTGTGCAACCGAGTCATTGCCTAAAAAGTAGGAGGTCCTCAGTAAGGACACAATAAGAAATCTTATTATTTACAATATGGACAAGTTGGGTAACATGACCTCTACGGTCTTTGTTGGCAGCAACTCCTTTGCCCCATAGTAATGAATACCTTCTTTACTTAAGACCTTGCGAGAACAACATGCTCCCCATTGCTTTGGAAACTCCTAACCTCTATTAATTGGTGCCATTTTTATTTAGCTGTTCAATCAGACACAATGTCTTTTTATAATTTAATTGGTGGTGGTGGTTTAGTAGCTGAGTCGTGTCCAACTCTTTCAACCCCCATAGATTATGACCCACTAGGCTTCTCTGACCGTGGGATTTTCCAGGCGAGAATATTGGAGTGGGTTGCTGTTTTCTCCTCCAAGGGATCTTCCTTAACCAAGATTGAACCTGCCTCTCCTGCAATGCAGGCAGACTCTACCTCTGAGCCACCAGGGAAGCCCTCCATCTAATAATTAATAGTACTAATGGTATTAATAGTACTAATTAGTACTAATAGTATTAATAGTATCCCTCAAATCCATTCATTTTATCCCATATCATCACTGCCATAAACAACTACTGTTTATATCATTATTTCTCTCTTTTTCCCCCCTTTCCTCATCATCTCCACTAATCTTGTCAGTTGCTGTCTAACAGCCTAGGATTATATGCTGTTAGAAGCCATTTTGGTGTATGAACTGTTAAATTTCATTTAGAAATCTAAGTTTCTCTTCCAACTCTTGCATCCACTTATGAAAGTACTGAATTTCTTGTTTGTTTTACTTTGAGAACTGTCTGAAACTTAAATGATTATCTGTTGCACGAATTGTTCCAATTGCCTTTTTTTTTTAATTGAAGTGTAGTTGATTTATAATATGTTAGTTTCAAGTGTACAACACAGTGATTCAGCATATATATATATATATATATGTGTGTGTACACACACATATGTATAAGCATAGCACATATATATACACTGAGTATATATATATTCAGCACATATATATGTGCTGTGCTTAGTGGCTCAGTCATGTCTGATTCTTTGTGACCCCATGGACTGCAGCCTGCCAGACTCCTCTGTCCATGGGGATTCTCCAGGCAGGAATACTGGGGTCGGTTGCTGTGCCTTCCTCCCGGGATCAAACCCAGGTCTCTCACATGGCTGGCAGATTCTTTACCATCTGAGCCTCCAGGGAAGCCCATATATATTTATAATTCTTTACCACTGAGGGACACCTGCCAATGCAGGAGACACAGTTTTGAGCCTTGATCCAGGAAGATCCTCTGGAGAAGGAAATGGCAGTCCACTCTTGTATTTTTGCCTGGGAAATCGCCATGGACAGAGGAGCCTGGCAGACTACAGTTCATGAGGTTGTAAAGAATTAGACACAACTTAGCAGCAGCAGCAACTACTGAATAACAGCATAATATATACATATATAATTACATTTTTTCATACATATATGATATATATATTTTTTTTTTCAGATTCTTTTTCATTATATTTTACTACAATATATTGAATGTAAGTCTTTATGCCATGCAGTGGGACCTTGTTGTTTATTTATTTTATATATAGTTGTTTGCATCTGCTAGTCCCAAACTCCTAATTTATCCCTCCTGTCCTTTGCCTTTGGTAACCGTAAGTTTGTTTTCTATGGCTGTGAGTCTGTTTTAGTTTTATAAAGAGGTTCAATTGCATCACTTTTTTAGATTCCCACATATTTGGTATTATACGGTATTTGTCTTTCTCTGTTTGACTTACTTCACTTAGTATGGTCATGTCTAGCTCTATCCCTGTTGCTGCAAATGGCATTCTTTCATTCTTTTTTATGGCTGTGTAATATTTCATTGTATATATGTACCATATCTTCTTTATCCATTCACCTGTCAATGGATATTTAGTTTTTTCCATGTCTTAGCTCTTGCAAATAGTGCTGCTATGAACATAGGGGTACCTGTATCTTTGCAAATTTGAGTTTTCTTAGAATATATGCCCAGGAATGGGACTGCTGGACCATATGGTAATTGTCTTTTAACTGGCTTTCAACCTTCCAAACTTGTGCTTCCTGCTTTATCAATGTGTAGCCATGAATGGACTCCAGCTGTGTTCATCCCTTCAGCTCTCATGGCAGGGCCTAGAGCGACCTCTTTCTGTTCCCTCATTGCGCCTTATAGTATTACTATTTTCTATGAGTGTCATGGGTACAAAATCTGGAAAGCACTAGCGTTTAATCCGCTTTCTATACTGCAGCCAGAGTGACCTTTGAAAGAAAATATAATCATGTTTATAACAGTCAGGGGCTCTTCATATTGCCTTTAGGATCAATCGAAATTCCTTTAGCTGGCCAGATTAAGTTTGTTTCATCAGCTTTAATTTATATCAGACTTGCCAGGCTATCTTGAGAAAATATTTTCCAAATTCTTTTAATGCCTTTTTTTTTTTTCTTTTTAGCCTACCAACAACTAACTAAGCTTGGAGAAATGAGCTTACAGAATTCTCCCACAGTGTAGAGGAGAGAGTCCTTCCTCAACTGTAGATGGAGTCAGAAAGAGGAGGACAGGATGGGGGCAAAGTACGAGGAAAGTCCATCTGTTTTCTGGCCCCGGGGGGCATGGGGAGGAGAATGGAGCCCAAGAGTGTTTGTGTGAAGGGTAAGGAGAAGGAGGAGAGACAGCTGTCAGTCTCACGCCTCTGAGAGGGTGAAAGCGGAAATGTTAGTTGCTCAGTCATGTCCAGCTCTTTGCAACCCCATGGACTGTAGCCCGCCAGGCTCCTCTGTCCATGGAACTCTCCAGGCAAGAATACTGGAGTGGGTAACCATTCCCTTCTGCAGGGGATCTTCCCAACCCAGGGATCAAACCCAGGTCTCCTGCATTGCAGGAGGATTCTTTACCATCTGAGCCACCAGGGAAGCCCCTCTGAGAGGGTGGGGATCCATAAAGTTAGTGGGTTACATTGAGGGCAAGTTGGGGAGCTATTGCTACAGCCTCTGTGGTGTATGGCCTCGAAAAAATACATCAGAGTGGGTACTTTTTGAGGTTCAGCCTCCTTTTTGTGTGAGGATGAAGCTAAGTGAGCCTGGGGTGCTGAGGCGCAACAGGGCAACCTGCTGTGGGGCTGGGACCCCATGGCACTCAGGTCAGAGAAGGCAGCTGGCAGGAGCCCAGAACGAGGTGGGGGGCAGCCATGTCTGGCCCTGGCCAGGCCCAGAGGACCCAACCACGGGTCCCACCAACACCTGGGATGCGGAGGAACTCTGGATGATGCTATGTGGATCAGGAAATCCCAGCATCTCCCCCAAATCTCAGAGACACCTCCATCCCATACCTCTGCTTCTGTTCACCCAGAAACACTTCAAGAAAGAAGTGGGAGACAGGCAGGCATCTTAAGTATCTTTTCCAAAGAGAGACTTGGCATTCCCTACACGTGCTGTTAGAATTATTGCACTGAGCTATGCTTTTAACAGATGTGAACGTTAACTGAATTTATTTTTTTATTAACCAGACTTATGAAAAAGACCAATGTAAAGAAATTACATTTCTTTCTGTACATCCCCACTGGAATGTGTGAAATAGTCCACTACTGTTGGTATTTGTAAAGCAGAAAGCAGAGTACTTCATAAAGTAGGACATACAATTCTCAGTTCCCCTTTCTCATTTCCCCCCCTTTCTTCTGCTTCGAATGTTTTACAAAGTCTGGAGAGAACCGAGGGCAACGTTCTGAGGCTCCAAATCTGTGCGATTGACTGGGTGAGGCTGCTGCTAACACACTCGAGATTAGAATGGATTTGAAACGGGAACCATGATTAAAACTCCATTTCGGACAAGTAAGAAGAATATACATTGACGATGGAGTAGACAACCAGTAAAAAAAGACTGAAAAAGAAGAATGTTGCTCGTAAAGTGTTCAGTTGGGAGAAAGCAAGACAAAGACGTGGAAGGCGAGGAAGAGATGGCTTCAGGAATTTGTCTGTGACAACCTGGGTCAAGTTAGCTAATTATTAATTCATTCAACAACAATTAAGTGCTCTTCCTGTGCCTGGAGGGGAATTAGGCTCCGGGGAGACAAAGATGAAAAGACAAAAGCTGCAAAGTCGTTGGCGGCTTGCCAGTTTGGGAGAGGTCACTGGATTTTGCCCCCAGGAAGTTTTGTTGTTGTTCAGTCGCCCGTGTCTGACCCTTTGCGATCCTGCAGCATGCCAGGCCTCCCTGTCCCTCACCATCTCCCGGACTTTGCCCAACTTCACGTGCATTGCATTGGTGATGCCACCCAGCCGTCTCATCCTCTGACACCCTCTTCTCCTTCAAGCAGTTTTAACAAAGTGATGGGATCAGGGTAAAGCCACAGCAGCTGAGGCCTGGCTGGAAGGGAAGAGCTTCCT
This sequence comes from Madoqua kirkii, assembly GCA_006408675.1. Lineage (NCBI taxonomy): Eukaryota > Metazoa > Chordata > Mammalia > Artiodactyla > Bovidae > Madoqua > Madoqua kirkii. The sequence goes on along the minus strand of SJYC01010040.1, from coordinate 3,122 downwards.
TCAAGACAATTTGGGATGAAATGCAGGAAAGCAGTTGGCTTCTTAGGTGGCGCTAATGGCAAAGAGCCCGCTTGCCAATGCAGCAGACATAAAGAGACCCGTGATTGATCCCAGGGTCGGGAAGATCCCCTGGAGAAGGCAGTGGCAACCCACTCCAGTATTGTTGCCTGGAGAATCCCATGGACAGAGGAGCCTGGCAGGCTACAGTCCATGGGGTCACAAAGAGTTGGACATGACTGAAGTGACTTAGCATGCCTGCAGGAAAGAAGAGGGGACCTGTGGAATACATATTGGGAGGCAGAATGTCTTCGGAAAAGAAACAAGAGCATGTGTGTAAACTGAGAGGATAAGGCAATGGATCGAATACGATTTTTCCAGTAAATATTTATGGACTAGCTTTTCTGTGTCAGATACTGTTACTGGGTGAGGGGGCATGGAGCAGAACAGCAAAACCCTGTCCTTAGGGGCCCCATTCTAGTGGGAGACAGACGCATGCTCTGAACATGTGAAAACATTTTCAGATTTGGGGAAAGTTATAAACAGCCTACAAGGCTGGTGATGTGGGAGAGGAGCCCTTTGAACAGAGGCCAGGACCTCTGTGGATGCCGAGGCCGGGATGAGGGAGAGGGGTGGCACCCAGGCACCCAGTGTGGGGAGGGCGTTGGGGCTGACGGGGAGGTGATGGAAGAGAAGGAAGGACAAGCAGGAGCAGGGCTGCGGGAGGGGAGGTGAAAACAAAGGCAGGGCCAGCTCTCCCTTGGCTAGTCAAAACAAAGTGTTTGGCGTTTTAATTTCAGTGGGAAATGACTGGAGGTTTGAAATAGAGGATGGATTGTTTTTCCTTGTTGGCTATTAATGGAAAGAGTCTGTTGGTATTGCAGGTAGGGGGACCCCTTCCAGGGCCCAAGAGGGGCTCTTGTCTAACTCGGAAATGAATTATCTGAGGAGACACAGGTGCTGCCAAAGCAACGGACTTCACTGGGAAGGAAGACCTGGGCAGAGAGTAACGCGGTAAGGGAACCCAGAGGGACTGCTCAGCCACGTGGCTTGCATTCTTGGGTTTCCCAAGTGGTGCCAGTGGTAAAGAACCTGCCTACCAATGCAGGAGATGTCAGAGACCTGGGTTCGACCTTTAGGTCAGGAAGATCTCCTGGAGGAGGGCATGGCAACCCACTCCAGCGTTCTTGCCTGGAGAATCCCACTGACAGAGGAGCCTGCCAGGCTTCGGTCCATAGGGTCACACAGAATCGGACACCAGTGAAGCGACTTAGCATGCACACATGGGATCAGTTTTCAGATTGCTGTTTCTGACCGCTGACTCAGGGTCCTTCCTGGTGGCGCACGCCTTGCTCAGACAAGATAGATTCCAGCCAGAGGATTCTGGGAGGTGGTAGGACACGTGGTGTCTCCTTTTGACCTTTCCTGAGCTCTTTGGGGTGGTGCTGGCTTTTTAGTTCCGTGCTCCTTACTAGGTCCTCCTGTCATAAAATAACTCACCTGAACAGTTACTGTGGTGCCCGGCCAGGGTGGGCGGTTTCAGTCAGTGTGTTTCCCTCAGTACTGGGACAGGAGACGTGGCAGTGAGAACCCTCAGGAGGCAGGCATGGCAGGTGAGGCCTGAGTGCCTGGCCTGGACCAGGCCCAGGCTTTGGGCACCAGGATGTTGCCAAGTGGTGGCATTTAGGACATTTTGGGATGGAAGGCCATCAGGAGACCGGGGGAAGTCAGAGGTGGGGTTCTGTGGGAGCCCACAGGCTGGTTTAAGGCCTGGAGCCGGGAGGCCGGAGAACCAGCAGAGCTGTGTGCTGAGGGGGGCAGTGAGCGGATGCACCCTTCCTTCCGCTTCTGTCCTCTTGGGGCCCCTGGGGGACTGAGGGTGCCATCCTCACACGGATGTGAGTGTCTTTCCTCTGGAGGGGCTATTCTCTGGTTTGGCGTCTGGGTTTATTGCCACAGCCTCTCTGCTACGGAGCACAGGCTCTGGGCAGGCGGGCTTCAGCAGTTGCAGCATGTGGACCCTCGCAGTACAGATTCAAGTACTGTTCGGAGAAGGCGATGGCACCCCACTCCAGTACTCTTGCCTGGAAAATCCCATGGACGGAGGAGCCGGGTGGGCTGCAGTCTATGGGGTCGCGAAGAGGTGAACAGGAACGAGCGACTTCGCTTTCACTTTTCACTTTCAATGGCAAGCCACTCCAGTGTTCTTGCCTGGAGAATCCCAGCAACGGGGGAGCCTAGTGGGCTGCCATCTGTGGAGTTGCACGGGGTTGCACAGAGTCGGACATGACTGAAGTGACTTAGCAGCAGCAAGTACTGTTGAAGAATCAGCCTCACACACACACACACCCAGAAATAACGTTTTCCCAGCTATGTGGGCATCCCTCAGCATAGTCAAGTTGACACATTAAAATTTATCCTCACAGAAGGATGGAATAATTGATAAAGCCCCCAGAGGAGGTGGGAGGCATGGGTGTGCATTCACAGATGTGTGTGTGTGTGTGTGTGTGTGTGTGTGTGTGTGTAATAGAGATGCTTTGGTTTATTTATTTCTTTCCTGTTATTTTATTTATTTATTTTCCACCGTCTGGGTCTTCGATGCTGAGCACAGGTTTCTCTAGCTGCAGTGAGCGGGGCTACTCTCTGGTTCGGCGTCTGGGCTTATTGCCACGGCTTCTTTGCTGTGGAGCGCAGGCTCTAGGCAGGCCGGCTTCAGCAGTTGCAGCATGTGGACCCTCGCAGCGTGCAGGAGTTACGGCACCCGGGCTCAGTTGCTCCTCGGCATGTGGACTCTCCCTGGAGCAGGGATCGAATCCATGTCCCCTGAGTTGGAAGGCAGATTCTTAATCAGGGAAGTCCTGTTTTATTTTATTTAAAAAACTTTTCCCCCACTAACTTTGTTGAGGTATATAATGAACAAATATAAGTAAGGTTCTTCAAGTGCATAATGTGATGATTTGATAGGTGTATATATGGTGAAAGATGTCCCCCCCGTGGAGTTAACACAGCCATCACCTCACTTATTTACTTATTGCGGGGGTGGGGGTTCTGATGAGAACATTTCTAATCTACTCTCTTGAAGAAGTGAAGTGAAGTCTCTCAGTCGTGTCCAACTCTTTGCGACT
>SJYC01010038.1:0-23805 GCA_006408675.1 Madoqua kirkii | reverse complement strand
TTTTTTTTTCTCTAGTAGATTGTCTTTTATTCTATGAAGGAGAGTGTAATAAGTCAACAGGTAGAGAAAATAAAATAGGAATATATATTGGGTGAATGATAGGAGAGGAACATTAGTCAGGGTGGTAAGAGAAAGCTTCTGAAGAAATGACATTTGGCTTAAGACCTGACTGATGAGAATGCTAGAGCTGGGGAAGAGTGATCCAGGCAGAGGAAACAGCAAGTGCAAAGGCCCTGAGGCAGCAGTCAGGTTGCTGTTTAGGAAGACAGGAAAAAGGACAGCATGACTGTAGTCCAGTGGACAAGGGTGACAGTGATATCAAAGGAGGAGGAGGAGGAAGTAGAGGAGGAGAAGAGATCTTTGTTGCCTGAGATCACACAGCTCATCAGTTACTCACTTAGCTCTGTGAATTTTGAATTCCAGCTCTGTGTCAGGTCTCATGGCAGGCTCTGGAGCAAGAGACTGACGTTTGTGCAGTGCTTTATGGTTTATGAAGCACCTTTAGTGTTTAATCATCAGGGTGGCTCTCTTATGATAGATTCCTATTTGTCAATAAAGGCAGAGAGGTGAAGGTTTTATCAGGGTCCCACAGCTAATTAGTGACAGAGCCCAGTCACTCGTGTACTTGAACATACCAGTCCTCAGACTGCTAATCCATGTCTTTTTGCCAATACCAGATTACCTAAAAACTGATGACTATATGTTACTTACTTATCTTAAAGAGGATTTCTAGGTACTTATATTTGCATTTTGCTGCTTGCTAGATTGCTTTAGTCATGTCCGACTCTTTGCAACCCTATGGACTGTAGCCCACCAGGCTCCTCTGTCCATGGGATTTTCCAGGCAAGAATACTGGAGTGGTGTTTATATATTTTTGATATTGCCAAGCTTCCATAGTTTCCATTTCTATTACATAATTCAGTCAGGAAATTGAATTAATCAATATACAATTTCTCCAATTGCCTAACAGAAGACTAGTGTGATAATCCTGTCTATTACAGTAACATTTCAGGGAATGGGTTTCATTTCCTCTTAGAAAAGATTATTTAATTAAAAAAAATCTTGGGAGGGGGCTTTAACATGGGGAGATCGTCCACACCTGTGGCTGATTCATGTCAATGTATGGCAGAACCAATGCAGTGCTGTGAAATGGAATAAGCATTAAACAAAAAGTAAAAATTAAAAAAAAAATCTTATTTCATTTAATAAATTACTTAGAGCAGTAGGGGCTGGTGGTACTCAACTCCTTCATGAATTAATGACAAGATAAAGCACAGACTTTTAAAAGCTGTCTTAGGCCTGAAGGGTAAAAATATAGCATAGTCATTTACTAAGCATCTCTTTTATGTCTACCGAGTATAAAAAAAAGTAAAACGGCACAATGAGTGCCATGGAAGAGCACAGAGAAATTGTACAACTTTAATAAAGAGTTAATTTAATAGAGAAAGATTTAGCTGGACACAAATGAAAAATAATTAGATTGACTAGATGGGTCTTTAGATGCAAACAGGAAAGCTGTTGAAACGGAGAAAACCAATGGACCTATCTGAGTCTGTAGTAAACTCAGGAAAGCAGCTGCTTTGTAATTGTTGAAAATGAACACTGTACTATTTATTTTGGTTCTGAGAAGACTTACCACATTGTACTCATGGTACAGCCTCTCAGCCTTTTCAAGTTATCAATAGAGTTAATCACGTGACTTAGAGAACTTTTAGCCCATTCTCCCACACTGGATTCTAGGGTGTGGTGTGCATGTGTGTTACTATTTTGGTTTTTGCTTGTTTCTTTATTAAACTCTCTTCTCATACTTATTTACTGGTTAACATTATGTGGAAAGATTATAGAATTTATCTCCAGTTGAGACTGTTCCTTTTGTCAACAGATAGGCTTCACAGATATTGTGCCTATAAAATAAAAATTATCTGAACATTAGAAAGGTTATTCCATATTTAATATAAATATTATTACCATTTAGCACCTTTGCTGATATTTATTTAGTTTGTATGTGTGTTCTGTCTCTCAGTCGTGTCTGACTCTTTGAGACCCCATGGGCTGTACCTCGCCAGGCTCTTCTGTCCATGTAATTTTCCAGACAAGAATGCTGGAGTGGGTTGCCATGCCCTCCTCCAGGGGATCTTCCTGACCCAAGGATCGAACCCATGTCTCCTGTGTCTGCTTCACTGGCAAGTGGATTCTTTACCGCTGCACCACCTTCCCAGACTAAATTGGGAAGCCCACAGTTAAGTTTACTACTGATGAAACAGCAGTTGAAAACATTTTGTTTTTTAAATCCTGCACTCTTCATCAGGTTCAGTTCAGTTCGGTTCAGTTCAGTCGCTCAGTCATGTCTGACTCTTTGCGACCCCATGAATCGCAGCACACCAGGCCTCTGTAGAGATTATGACAAATTCATCAAATGAACTGTGCACTCAAGAAATATCTATTGAGGACCCACTTTGTGCCATGCACTGTTTTTCACTGTAAATGCACAGCACAAAATAGAAACTTTCTGCTTTCATGCAGCTTATATTCTGTTGAAGGGGTTTGACAATGGGCAAATTAATAATGTTTGAGATAGTGACATACTGTATATGTGAAAGAAGTCTATGTATAAATGGTTCAAATGTTCTATATTAGTTATCTATTGCTATAGAGCTTAACCCTAAATTTAGCTGCTTAATTTAGAGATTATCTTACCCACTTTCCACGAGTTAGGATCCAGGACTAGCTTAGGTAATGGTTCAGCCCAGGGTCTCTCATGAGGTCATGATAAAGATGCTGACCAAGGCTGGAGTTATCTGAAGGTGAACTGGGCGTGAAGAACTCCTTCCAAGGAAACTCCCAGGGCTCGAAAATTGGTGCTGGTCTTTGACTGCAGGCCGCCTCAATTCCTGATCATGTGGACCCTCTGCAGGGCTTGGGGGTCATTGCAACATGGAGGCTGACTTCCCCCACTGAGGCTGATCCAAGAGGAAGAGGCAGAAGCCACATGTCCTTAAAGTGCCATGGTCTTAAAATAACACATCGTCACCTCTGCCATATTCTGCTAGAAGAGAGTCACTCACTCAAGGAGGGGGAATTTGTGTCTATCATTTGAAGGGGTAATATTAAGAATTTGTACATTTTTTAAAAACCACCATAATTACTTAGATACATTGAAGAACAAATTAAATGTCACAGAGCTATTCCACAGTGAATTATGCCATTTTAAATATACATTGTCAGTATATAATGCCTTGTTGTGCCTTATTTTGCAGCTGTTGGTTTTTAAAAATTGTTTATTGCTATCATTTTTAGACAAAAAAAATCATTGAAAATTTAGGTTTTCTAAGCTTCACCTTTTTCTTACTGTTTTGTTACTATGCTGTCAACACTGTCTAGGGTTCTACAGATGAAAATACTCGAGATTTTTTTTTTCATTTCTGGAATTAGTTGATGAATTTAAGGTTGTTTATATTGCTCCACATTTGTATTAAACAGGTGGATAAGAATCTGCTTGTCAATGCAAGGGACACAGGTTCGATCCCTGGTCTGGGAAGATCCCACATGCCATGCCTCGGGGAACTAAACCTGTGCGCCCCAACTACGGAAACCCAAATGTCAAGAGGCTGTGCTCTGCAACAAGAGAGTAGCCCCTGATTGCCACAACTAGAGAAAGGCTGCAAAGACCCAGTGCAGCCCCAAATAAATTAATTAAAAAAGTAAAGTCTATGAAAACATAACTCCTACATGGAACCCACATAAACTTGTCTAACCATAAATGCTGTACCATGAGATGACAATTTTGAATTGTGGTCAGCTACACTTTAGCTTAGCAACCTGGTGAGAGACTGTGTACGGTTGCTCAGAGGATGTAAGTAGCACATAGAGAAACGTGAGTAATTCTCTGGCTACGTGGCTATAATATTTGTATATTTGATTGGAACAGATGAGAGGCGCCCCTTTGTGGCCCATGTGTGGCGACAGTTCCAGGGCTTATCTCTTAATGACTTGAAATGATAACTTTGGAATTCATCAAGCCTAACTTTTCTCTGTGACTGGACTTCCCCTTTGTGCAGTCTTCCATGGGAAGCCTTTAGTGAGTCTTTAAAAGTACAGCAGCTCTGTTGGAGATGGACAATGATTTAGCCTTTGGACCTTTAAAGATAAAAGACTCTTGTCAACTGTATAAGGCCTCCTTTTCTCAGAAGGGAAGAATGCTCTTAAGTTTCTTAGTGGATTAATTAGTAACTGAAAATAGCACCGTTCTTTGAATTCTTCCCACTTTTACAACAAATCATGGCAGAAACAAGTGCCATCAGAAGGAGAAAAACAAATAAAAGATGATCAAATTTCAGACCTTATCATTTATGTGAAGATTTCGTCCCTACTCCTAGATCCTGCCCCAAATAGAAGAAGCTACTGATAGAATCAGGTGCTGAGGAGAAGGGGAACAAAAGAGGCAGTTTTTCTCCCCCTGTATTGGTGGGAATTTACTGTCTTGAATATTTGAGACATTTCTAATTGTAGAGAAGGATGGAAGCTAGTTGTTTCAGAAAAACATATTAGTTTATATATGCATGCATGCTAAGTCACTTCAGTCATGTCCAACTCTTTGCAACCCTATGGCCTGTAGCCTTCCAGGCTCCTCTGTCCGTGGGATTTTTCAGACAAGAATACTGGAGTGCGTGGCCGTGCCCTCTTGCAAGGGGTCTTCCCAATCCAGGAATCAAAACTGCACCTCTGACCTCTCCTGCGTTGGCAGGCGGGTTTCTTACCACTTTCCTCACCTGGGAAGCCCTGAGAGCAAAATGAAGAGCAATATTAAGGGTGGGGGGCTCCTCGGGTGGTCCAGTAGTTAAGAATCTGCCTTGCAATGCAGGGGACACCAGTTGGAGTCCTGGTCAGGGAACTGAGATCCCACGTGCCGTGGAGCACCAAGCCCGTGTGCCACAGCTGCTGAGCTTGAGCTCTAGAGCCCATGAGCCACCACCACTGAAGCGGGCATGCCTCGAGCCCATGCTCACAACGAGAGGAGCCATCACAACGAAAAGCCATGCCCCGCAGCTGGAAAAAACCCGTGCGGAGTAACCGAGCCTCGGCACAGCTCCCCGCCCCCATAAAAAGAACCCTGACTTCTCACTCAGGTTAGATGGTTCCTTGAGGGGAGAACACAAACAAACAAACAAACAAACAAACAAGTGCCGAATAAAGCCATAGCTGGATCCAAGGTTCTTTTGAATTAGATGAAGCAATCCTCAGATGTAGTACTTAGGTTTATTTTTAAATAATGTTATACAGTGTTGTAATGGTTAAATTCATGATGACCCAGAGCTGGGAGAGACTTTACAGAGGGTTTGATTCTGACCCCAGAGGGATGGAATGATTTCATGAATCATTACTTGGTGAAGGGATGTGGTCAGAGCTAGTTCTAGAAACTTCCAGTATGTCACTTTTTTTCCTGAACAAACCAAACCACTGATTTTTGGATTTTTACATTTTATAAAAGAGTAATTTAATTAGAGGTTATTGTGTGGATATGTTTTCATCTGAGAGGGAGAAAGAAAAAGAAACAAGAGCCACAGAATGAAATAGAATAGGAATTGTTTAAAAAAAAACAACAAACCATTGAAATCATAATTCAAAAAGTGTTTGCCTGTGGGACCTCCTGGGCTGGGAAGAAGATAGGGTGAATGGGCAAGAAGTAAGTCAGCAGTTTGGGTCCTAAATGAAACTGGGGTACCTCCCTTCACACCAGCTGACATTTATTTCATGGGGAGCCAGACCCTCAAGGTGAGGCCAGAGTGGGCATCTGATAGAAGTAAGTACTTTTCTGTGCATTTAATATTTATTTTATTTTGATACTGGCACAAGTGAGACCCCAGGTTTAACAAGAAAAGCATGATTTGTATCATTCCATTATTGATAGCTTCTCACAAACTTCATCCTGACAAATGGCGTACCTCCAGTCAGTCAGCTCAGTTGCTCAGTCATGTCTGACTCTGTGACCCCATGGACCGCAGCACTCCAGGCTTCCCTGTCCATCACCAATTCCCAGAGCTTACTCAAACTCATGTCCATTGAGTCAGTGATGCCATCCAACCATCTCATCCTCTGTCATCCCCTTCTCCTCCTGCCTTCAATCTTTCCCAGCATCAGAGTCTTTTCTAATAAGTCAGTTCTTCGCATCAGGTTGCTAAAGTATTGGAGTTTCAGCTTCAGCATCAGTCCTTCCAATGAATATTCAGGACTGAGCTCCTTTAGGATGGACTGGTTGGATCTCCTAGCAATCCAAGGGACTCTTAAGACTCTTCTCCAACACCACAGAGAAGCATCAGTTCTTCCGCGCTCAGCTTTTATAGTCCAACTCTCACATCCATGCATGACTACTGGAAAAACGATAGCCTTGACTAGACGGATCTTTATTGCCAAAATAAAGTCTCTGCTTTTTAATATGCTGTCTAGGTTGGTCATAGCTTTTCTTCCAAGGAGCGAACATCTTTTAATTTCATGACTGCAGTCACCTTTTGCAGTGATTTTGGAACTCCAAAGATAAAGTCTCTCATTGTTTCCATTGTTTCCCCATCTATTTGCCATGAAGTGATGTGACTGGATGCCGTGATCTTAGTTTTCTGAATGCTGAGTTTTGAGCCAACTTTTTCTCTCTCATCTTTCACTTTTCTATCTCCACTCCAAGTTAAAATCTATAAACTATGTACAGACTACTGAATCTCCTCCATTTCTCCTCTTATCACTACTCTGTATCTCATTTTGAAACTCAGGGTCAGCAAGTCAGCTTACACAATCATGATGAGTCGTCCAGATTTATAGAAGCCGGGAAACGGTGTCAGGTTCCTCATGCCAAACTGCCCTCCCTCCCATCTGCCCAACTAATTGATACTGCAGCATTAGGAAAGAGAATTTTGATGATTTAAACAAAATTAAAAAAAAATGTTGTCTGTGCTGGGCTTTTTTTCCCCAAGCCAAACTGTATCTAGCTCTATTAAAGATACTTTTCATAAACAATCATGGTATTTCAGGCAGGACATGGGCAATCATTAACAGTATACAACTTTCAAACTCCCTTTTGCAATGGACCACCAAAATCAGAAAGCCACTCTAAAACCCAATGAAGTCTTCATGTGATGCTCTGAACAGGAAAAGTTTAGAGTGGGGGCTGACAGTTTACATTTTGCATGTTGTTTAACAGCTTTTCACAAGCTGACCCTGCCTTCCAGGAAACGGGAATGCAAATGGGGGAGGTATCAATCCGAGGAGCCACAGTCTAAAAAAGAAAACGCTTCTCTTTCAAGGAATGCCATCTCAGTGCTGACACTGGGAAGTCCAAATTGCCTGACATACTGGCAACCAATTTTGGGGGATGGTGTCAGGTTCTGACAGTCTCTGGGATTAGGGGAGTCAAGTCTACGCTGAAATAGAGAGGGAGAAGAGGACATAAAAGCAAACTTTAGCTTTCCATATCCAAGGCGGTTGTGCCGAGGTGGCTAATGTGTGTCAACATCAGGGAATCCCTCCTTCCTGGGAATCAAGAAGTCTCTCAAAACTAGATGGGAAAGATGTTTCTCCCTCCATGTCAACCCAGCTTTGGAGATGCTCCGTTAGTGACATGTATCCTTACCACCCCCAACCCCCAAAACAACAATGAAGTGTTCTTTGTGCTAACAACATAGCTTAAAAAAATTCTGCATTTTTATAAAACTTCATAAAAAATAGTATTTCCAGCTGTATAGTCACCGGAAGTACACAGTTAACAAAAATGCACACGCTCCACTTGGCATCTCCAGCACCGTTGGCTTTCTGTGCCTGGTCTGTTTTATCAACTCCATCTTCTGCAGGGATTCTCATCCCTGCCAGTGTCAGCTTTCCTCCTTTTTGCTTTGGGTCCCTTCTCTCCCTTCTTTGCAGGGGCCTTTGCAGGCTTGGGTTCTGGCTTTGGAGGAACAGGTTTAGCGGATAACCTTTGCAGATCTTCTCTGTGGTTCGTCTTTCACCTTGGCTTTACTCTCCTGTAGCATTACTTTCAACCTTTCTCTTGGGCATGGTGGTGACGGGGGCAGCACGTAGATGCTGCACCCGCACGTGGGCATTGGTCGGTCCACGGGTCCCTCTCACCTCTTCTTCTGTGCTGGCTCTTCACTGTGGCGGGGAAGCGTCTCTGTTGTGGTGCATGGGTTTACTTGCCCCATGGCAAGTGGGATCTTAGTTCCCAGACCAGGGATCAAACCTGGGTTCCCCATATGGGAAGGTGGAGTCTTCACTACCGGGCCACAGGGAAGTCCAAGAAAAGAGAATTTAGAAGCTAGAAGGATTCCCAAAGTTCCTTTAGACCTAAATATTCAATACATAAGCCCAGAGAAGCTGGCTTGCTCAAGGTTACAGGGTGGCTTATAGCCTGCTTCAGGCCTGGGGTGATCAAGTCAGTTAGAATCTCAAAGAATTTCCCTTCAAGATATGGATCCTCTAAGAATAAGACAATCCTGGGCCGCACCTTAGTAGAGGTGAGGTTATTTTAACCACAGGACATGGGCACACGGGGGGAGGAGGTGGCCTTGGAAGCAGAGGCAATGCAGACGGCAAACCCGGCCCCCTGACCGTGTTGCCTGGGTCCTCACAGATGAGGCCAGCATCGTATTTCTCCTGTTCTTATCTTTTGCTCCACCTGGCTGGCGTCCGCAGTGGACATTATTTGGAGCAGGACAGAGGTGAGGCCTCTCTGGTGTTATGCGGGTCCTTCCTTTGTTTCTTTCCTGCCAGCACCAAGGATTTTCTAGGAGCCAGGCATCACAGCTTGACCAGCAAAGGGCTTTCTGTTGGCCCTTAAACTGAGGTTCTTTAAGCTTCTGGAATCAGCCCCCACCCCCGCCCCACAGCTCTTTCGCTGGGACTAAACCCAGGAGAAGGGAATGAAAAATGAACAAATACAATCTCATTCCTTTGTAACTGAAAGCAAAACTTATATGGAACTCAAATGGAAAAAGAGATTTGATCTGGGAGGTTCTTTTTTTCCCCCCTAGAGTTGCCTGCATACTGTAAAATGATTACTGTAAAACAATTATTGTTGCTAGCATTTGTGAGCTGGTTGTGGGTTTAACAACCATTTTGCTGACTTTTTAGCAGCAAGTGTGAGTTTTCCTGTTCAATTGGACCTTTGGGAGGGCTCTTAAAATCCTATGGAATCATCTGATTCCCTCCAGGAAAACACTGATTGGTATTAATTTTCATCTTTTCCCTTTTGATGCTGAAGTAGACTGAAACACTTCCTGCTTTTCTAATATGTTCCTTTTCTTTCTCCCTTTCCTCATCCCCAGTGACTACAGTATTTCTGAATACAAGGCCTGGTTGTGGAAAATTAAGGAATAAGTCCTGTTACAGGGCTTCCCTGGTGGCTCAGAGGTTAAAAGCGCCTGCCTTTGATGCAGGAGACCCGGGTTCAATCCCTGGGTTGGGAAGATCCCCGGGAGAAGGAAATGGCAGTCCACTCCAGTATTCTTGCCTGGAGAATCCCAGGGACAGAGAAGCCTACTTAGTATAGTAGGTTACAATCTATGGGGTTGCAAAGAGTTGGACACGACTGAGCGACTTCACCTCGCCTCACTTTACAGATCCTCAAAAAGGATCCCGAATGGAAGGCATAGACGTGCTTTTAGTGAACATCTGAGTGTGCTGAATAGCAGAGGCTGAAGAATTTAAATATTCTGATAGGTTACAACTAGAAGAAATTTTCCTCTTTGGTGTGCAATTGTAGCTATGTAATAAAAGAGCAAACTTCTTTAATGAACTCATAGTTCATTAAAGTGGCTTAATTATAGTCTGTTGTTCCATGTCCAGTTCTAACTCTTGCTTCCTGACCTGCATACAGATTTTTCAAGAGGCAGGTCAGGTGGTCTGGTATTCCCATCTCTTTCAGAATTTTCCACAGTTTATTGTGAACCCACAGTCAAAGGATTTGACATAGTCAATAAAGCAGAAAGAGATGTTTTTCTGGAACTCTCTTGCTTTTTCCATGACCCAGCAGATGTTGGCAATTTGATCTCTGGTTCCTTTGCCCTTTCTAAAACCAGCTTGAACATCAGGAAGTTCACGGTTTACGTATTGCTGAAGCCTGGCTTGGAGAATTTTGAGCATGACTTTACTCATGTGAAATGAGTGCAATTGTGCAGTAGTTTGAGCATTCTTTGGTATTGCCTTTCTTTGGGATTGGAATGAAAACTGACCTTTTCCAGTCCTGTGGCCACTGCTGAGTTTTCCAAATTTGCTGGCATACTGAGTGTAGCACTTTCACAGCATCATCTTTCAGGATTTGAAACAGCCCCACTGGAATTCCATCACCTCCACTAGCTTTGTTCGTAGTGATGCTTTCTAAGGTCCACTTGACTTCACATTCCAAGATGTCTGGCTCTAGATGAGTGATCACATCATCATGATTATCTGGGTCTTGAAGATCTTTTTTGTACAGTTCTTCCGTGTATTCTTGCCACCTCTTCTTAATATCGTCTGTTTCTGTTAGGTCCAGACCATTTCTGTTCTTTATCGAGCCCATCTTTGCATCAAATGTTCCCTTGGTATCTCTAATTTTCTTGAAGAGATCTCTAGTCTTTCTCATTCTGTTCTTTTCCTCTATTTCTTTGCATTGATCACTGAAGAAGGCTTTCTTATCTCTTCTTGCTATTATTTGGAACTCTGCATTTCTCTATCAGATCTAGGCCCTTAAATCTATTTCTCACTTCCACTGTATAATCATGAGGGATTTTATTTAGGTCATACCTGAATGGTCTAGCGGTTCTTCCTACTTTCTTCAATTTCAGTCTGAATTTGGCAATAAAGAGTTCATGATCTGAGCCACAGTCAGCTCCTAGTCTTGTTTTTGTTGATTGTATAGAGCTTCTCCATCTTTGGCTGCATAGAATATAATCAATCTGATTTCGGTGTTGACCATCTGGTGATGTCCATGTGTAGAGTCTTCCCTTGTGTTGTTGGAAGAGGGTGTTTGCTATGACCAGTGAATTTTCTTGGCAAAACAGCAATCCCACTCCTGGGCATATACTCATAAAATACTATAATTTGAAAAGACAGAGGCACCCCTATGTTCTTAGCAGCACTATTTACAATAGCCAAAACATGGAAACAAATTAAATGTCCATCAACAGATGAATGGATATAGAAGTAACATGCATGCAACTAGAGATTATTATACTAAGTGAAGTGAAGTTGTTAGGGGAAGCACACTGATTGAAACCGCCCACCTGGTCAGGCACCATAGTAACCATTTGCATGAGTTGTTTTATGACAGGAGATCCTGATAAGGAATATGGAACTAATAAGCCACCACCAACCAGAAGAGTCCAGGAAAGGTTGAAAGGAGACATCGCATGTCCATCCACTTCCCAGAATCCCTCTTACTAGCATCTATCTTGGCTGAGCGATGTGTGTGCCATCAGGAAAGACTTTGAATTAGAATGATTGGCCAAAGACCACCCAGAAACTAATCCCATCACCATAAAACCGGACATTGTGAGCCACGCGGCAGAGCTATTCTCCTGGGTTCCCTTACCCTACTGCTCTCCACCTGGATGCCCTTCCCAATAAAATGTCTTGCTTTGTCAGCACATATCTCCTTGGACAATTCTTTTCCAAGTGTTAGACAAGAGCCTGCTCTTGGGACCCTGAAGGGGGGGCCTCCCCCTTCCTACAACAAAATCAGAAATAAAGAGAAATAGCCATATATCACTTATATGTAAAACCTAAAATACCACAAATGAACATACCTATGAAACAGAAACAGAACTCACAGATAGAGCAGGCTTGTGGTTGTGAAAGGAGTGTGGGTAGGGGGAGAAAGGACTAGAGTCTGAGATTAGTAGATGCAAACTATTATGTATAGGATGAATAAACAGTAAGGTCCTGCTGTGCATCATAGGCAACTATACTCTATGTCCTAGGATCCACCATAATGGAAAGGAATATGAAAAAGTATATATGCATACATATATATATCAGATATATAAAACTATATCTGAGTCACTTTGCTGTACAGCAGGGATTAACACTGTAAATCAACTATACTTCAATAAAATAAAATATATACATCTGGAAAAATAACGACATACTAGGAAGCGGAAAAACATTTAACCTTTACCTCCCACAACTTGGAAGATAAAAATGTACCTCACCAAACTGTAGATGTGGCCAAGATTTATAAGAAAAATATAAAAAGTGTGAGATAATCTCTTCAACCTGCATATATTATGTTTCTACAAAAAAAGAAATTAGATCAGACAATTTATCAATTTGTAAGCAACATGTTATAAATCCAGATATTTCTGGCTTTGAAAATTAAACTGTTCTTCCTCCTCAGATTTCCAACCAGTTGAGATTCTCAGATTAAGACACAGAATAGGAGCAAAGATTAAATCAATATTAGCGTATAGCTTGGGGGCATAGAACCATTTCCTTTGGCCCTCAGACCATTTGTTAAGGTCTCTGAAAGCATTAGGTGGTGCCTAGTAGATCTCTTCCAGGCCTAAAAAAGGGCCTCTAAAGAAAGACTCTTTAGATAAAAAGAGCCTGTTGTTTTTTCATTGTTTTTTAAATAGCATATAAAAACACTGATAGGAACTTTATACAAATCTGGCAAGCTTAATTTTTAACAAATTCATTTTGAATCATATAAAAGAATTAGGTTATTTCTTTTCAGAAGATTACCTTATTATTGGTAGATACTTTGGGTTTTGATCCTTAGAAGCAATTATTTTTAATCATAGAACAAAGCATTTTCTACATAGGAAGACAGTCACATTGAAAAAGTTTACTGATGTAGTCCCACAGAAACCTCTGTCCAAGATTAAGAGGAGGAAAAATGCACGTTCAAGAAAATTATGACTGTTTTGGTACCCGTGACATAGACCGAAAAAAAAAATCCAGAATTTTTTTGAGATATTTGATTAACAAAATACTGAAATCCAGGACTGAGAGAACTAGGCCCCCTGGAAATGTAAACCTGTAAGCCCCCAGCTGTCTTCAGCACGGGAGAGTATGAGAAAGTTGTTTGGCTTCCATGAAGGCCATTTGAGACAAAGTTATTTTCAGAAATGGCCAAAGAAGATACTTGAGGGAAAAGAACATTACAGAGGATAGACTAACTAACACACCAGGAAAGTGACAGACTGGGTAACCACCTCCTGGAAGCAGAACTGGGAGCTATTAAAGACCACATCCTACCTCTCAAAAGGGTGTACCTGGCAACAATTGTCCAGTGAAAGTGAAGTCATTCTGTTATATCCGACTATTTGCGAGCCCATGGACTATAGTCTACCAGGTTCCTCCATCCATGTGATTTTCCAGGCAAGAAAACTGGAGTGGGGTGCCATTTCCTTCTCCAGGAGATCTTCCCGACCCAGGGATTGATCTCCCTCATTGTAGGCAGACGCTTTACCACCTGCGCCACCAGGGAAGTCTAGTGGGATTGCCCAGTGGATTCCATGATTTATTATAGCCAGTGCATACTATGTGCCTGTGTCTCATTCTTCCTTTCCTCTTTTCAAATAGGAGTGCCTCTTGCAATTATTCTTTCACTATTCCAGCAGTGTGTGTTGTGCTTAGGGGAAACAACTTGCCATTTTAGTTCATAGGTTTCCAGACCAAAAAGGACTTCATGCAGATTGATGACTGATGTTGATTATAAAAATCCTGAACTTTGAGCCTAATGTCGTGTGGCACACGGCTTTTAATGACTCTAGGAAGAGGGTGAGATTTTGTTTTTGTTGTTTTATTTTGGCATTGGTGGGGGGGAGGGAAGGGTAGGGTAGTTTGTAAATGAATTAAATTTGGCCAGAGTGTAGATTACAATAGATTGAAATTTTGTATCCCATTTTTCATCCCCTTCCACTTTCTTGTCATGACCTAATCTGGAGCATAGTGTTCTTTCCTATGCCTTGATTTTGACCTTAGGCATATGTCTTGCGTTGTCCAATTGCTTGCAGCAAGTAGTGACAGTATGTCTATTCTGAACCTTGACCTGAAGTGGAATTATTATTTTTGTCCTATCCTTCTTTGTACATCTGTCGTCTCCATGAAGAGTATCCCTGCTTCCCCTTCAGTCAGAATGAAATGAGTGAATCAAACCAACCAGACCTATAGCTTAAAGCAGAACTATGTAGTTGGGTCCAGTCTAGATTAGTTGATCTGACCTGCAGGTCTATGAGAAAAACAGATTATTGTTGTTTTAACCACTTTTAACTTTTAGAATGGTTTGGTAAGCAGCTTTAGTGGGTCAATATATAACTGATACATAATGAATACTACTCACAAAGGAGGAGGAGCAAAGAACACCAGCAGGAAAGAGTACATCTGCTAGTGCACCACCCACTTGCCAGCGAGACTGCCCATTTTAGTTTCTGATTCCTGCCTTGTTCATCCTAACCCTGCTAATACCTTTTTTTCCCCCCATATCCAGATGGCCTTGGTTAGCAGTGTCGTGCGCTACTACAGAAGTCTAAAATGAAGTAGACCAACAACGTTCCCTGGGTAAGAGGAAACTGCTTATCTCCTAGAAAGCATTCTAAATGAATGGTGATGGTTGACGTTTTTTCTTATGCAATGAGCTGAATGTTTGCATTCCTACATCATTCATGTACTAAGCCCTAATTTGCAAAGTTATGGTATTTGGACTTGGGACTTTTGGCAAGTAGCATGGTCTAGATGAGGTCATAAGGATGAAACCCTGATGATGAGATTTGTACCTTTATAAGAAGGGGGAGAGATGAGAGCCCTCTGAGTCTCCAGTGTGTAAAAACACAACAAAAAGGAAGCCACCTGCAAACCACGAAGAGGGTTCTTGCTAGTTACTAAATATGCTGGCACCTTGATCTTGGGCCTCCCAACCTTCCGAATTTTGAGAAACAAATTCTTATTGTTTAAGCCACCCAGTCTATAGTATTTTGTTATAACAGCCCAAGCAGGCAAAAATATTCTATTATTTGAAAGTACTTAAAAATGAGGCTTATTTAACCTATATGCAGAGTACATCATGAGAAACGCTGGGCTGGAAGAAACACAAGCTGGAATCAAGATTGCCGGGAGAAATATCAATCACCTCAGATATGCAGATGACACCACTCTTATGACAGAAAGTGAAGAGGAACTAAAAAACCTCTTGAGGAAAGTAAAAGAGGAGAGTGAAAAGTTGGCTTAAAGCTCAACATTTAGAAAATGAAGATTATGGCATCCGGTCCCATCACTCCATGGGAAATAGTGGGGAAACAGTGGAAACAATGTCAGACTTTATTTTGGGGGGCTCCAAAATCACTGCAAATGGTAATTGCAGCCATGAAACTAAAAGACACTTACTCCTTGGAAGAAAAGTTATGACCAACCTAGACAGCATATTCAAAAGCAGAGACATTACTTTGCTGACTAAGGTCTGTCTAGTCAAGGCTGTGGTTTTTCCAGTGGTCATGTATGGATGTGAGAGTTGTGCCTCTTGATGAAAGTGAAAGAGGAGAGTGAAAAAGTTGGCTTAAAGCTCAACATTCAGAAAATGAAGATCATGGCATCCGGTCCCATCACTTCATGGGAAATAGATGGGGAAACAGTGTCAGACTTTATTTCGGGGGGCTCCAAAATCACTGCAGATGGTGACTGCAGCCATGAAATTAAAAGACGTTTACTTCTTGGAAGAAAAGTTATGACCAACCTAGATAGCATATTCAAAAGCAGAGACATTACTTTGCCAACTAAGGTCCATCTAGTCAAGGCTATGGTTTTTCCAGTAGTCATGTATGGATGTGAGAGTTGGACTGTGAAGAAGGCTGAGCACTGAAGAACTGATGCTTTTGAACTGTGGTGTTGGAGAAGACTCTTGAGAGTCCCTTGGACTACAAGGAGATCCAACCAGTCCATTCTGAAGGAGATCAGCCCTGGGATTTCTTTGGAAGGAATGATGCTAAAGCTGAAACTCCAGCACTTTGGCCACCTCATGTGAAGAGTTGACTCACTGGAAAAGACCCTGATGCTGGGAGGGATTGGGGGCAGGAGGAAGAGGGGACGACAGAGGATGAGATGGCTGGATGGCATCACTGACTCGATGGAGGGGAGTCTGAGTGAACTCTGGGAGTTGGTTAGGGACAGGGAAGCCTGGCATGCTGGGATTCATGGGGTGGCAAAGAGTCGGACACGACTGAGCAACTGAACTGAACTGAAAAAATAAAATAGAGTTACCAGTGGGATCCAGCAATCCCATTCCCTGGCATATATCCAGAAAGACAAAAACATTAATAGGAAAGATATATGCACCCCAATGTTCTTAGAAGCAGTATTTATGATAGTCAACACAAGGAATCCACATAAATGTCCATTGACAGATGAATGGACAAAGAAGATGTGGTATATATGTACAATAAATACTGCACAGCCGTAAAAAAGAATGAAATAATGCCATTTATAGAAAGATGGACAGACCTAGAGATTATCTTACTAAGTGAAATAAATCAGACAGAGAAAGAAACATACCACATGATATCACTAATATCTGGAGTCTAAAAAAATGATACAAATTAACTTATTTACAAAGCAAAAGAGACTCAGAGACATAGAAAACAAACTATGGTTATCCAAAGGGAAAGAGAGGATGGGCAGAGGCATAAATTAGAAATAGATTAATAGATACATACTACTATATATAAAATGGATCTGAGTGAGTGAAGTCACTCAGTCGTGTCCGACTCTTTGTGACCCCATGGACTGTAGCCCACCAGGCTCTTCCGTCCATGGGATTCTCTGGGTAAGAATACTGGAGTGGGTTGCCATTTTCTTCTCCAGGGGATCTTCCCAACCCAGGGATCGAACCTAGGTCTCCTGCATTGCAGGCAGACGCTTTAACCTCTGAGCCACCAGGGAAGCCCTAAAATGGGTGTACTATAGATATATATTACATAGTATACACACTGTATGTAGTATACATACTAGTATACACACTACTGTATATAAAACAATAAGGACCGACTGTATAGCACAGGGGATTATATTTAATATCTTATAATAAGCTAAAATGGAAAAGAATCTGGAAAAGAATATATAAATGCATACATATGTGCATACAATTGAATCACTTTGCTATATACCTGAAACATTGTAAATCAACTATACCTCAATTTAAAAAATATAAAGAAATGATTTTTACTTCGTTTGTTTAATTATAGTTTCCTTTTTTAAGTTTTATTATGACAAACAAAAGTATTTTTTCACTCTAAGCTTTTGCCTGTTATCATCAAGATGGAACTTATGTCTGAAACAGAAATCACTGGATCTGAAACTCTTGGCATTGTATTTTCATGTTCAGAGATATTGAGTCTCACAAAGTTACAGGGAAACTATAAGAGCAGCTAGTACAAATGGCATTTGGTTCCCTTCTGGACTCTTGGCAGCCTGAGAGCTGGAAGGAAAAGTAGCATAAATTTCGTGGGGGAATGTGTAGGATCGAATGTTTCTTCTTGGTCTATAGCAAGCTCCCCTAATGGCTAATTTAATAGTTGCACATAAAGAACTTTTTTTCTGAGTAAGGCCTCATGTAACAATTCTTTCAAAATACAGCTCTAAGTCCTGGAAAAGAGGATTTAACAGTGTCAACACTTTTGTGTTAGAAAAGTGTCACCAATTTCTGCAACTCTGATTTCAAAAGATGAGGTTTCTGAACATTTATCCAATCAAAATTGGTCTGAGTTACAAATAGGGCTCAGTAAAAGCCAAATATCAACTTTCTTACTGTAGGAGGAGTTAATGTAACTGATCAGAAGAATATGGATAAGCAGGGCAGCCCTTGTGAGAACTAAAAAGACAAAAGAAGAAAAATTGGAGGACTTTCTTATTCAAATATCTGATAGGAAACTCAGAATATTTAGGAGGGTAACTGCATGATTGTGGTGTGAAGTTCAGACCAAAATGAATTGACTGACAGACAAGATCATCAACAGCTTGGATAATTTGCTTAACCCATGACTTTGAAGTGAGGTCATGCCACAGATAAGAATGCTTAATGGAAATCAAGTAGAATACTTCCCAGGCAGCGTTTTGAAGAATGGTTTGGGATCTCTCAAGATGAAAGATAACGTAAGAGATATACATGAGACAATTATATGTGTAGAGAATATTAAGTAATTTTGAATGTTCTGAAAAGAATAAAAAAACCAATGTGATAGGAAAAAATGATAATCAAAAGAAGGATCATAAATTGTGAGATAAAGTAGACTGGAGATGCTCACTTTATTGCTTTTTTCCTCTCATTCTGGAAAGCATTGCTTTGGATTGGGGGAGGGGCCTGAGTCTTTACAGATTAATTTGCTTGAAGGTTTGCTTATTTTGCTTCGCTTGTGTTTATCAACTAAATTACGGTAATAACTACTAACACAAATTGTTTAATCTCTAGTTCTCAAAAAATTAATGAAGTATGGACTGGCTCAAAAATGTTCATATCATATTGATCCTTAGAACTCTTTGGGTCAAGCAGGGTACTTTCCTCTGATTAAAGATTGGAGAAGAAACTCTCCCCTCTGAAAATCACATGATATCTTTATTCTACAAAGGCTGTGAAGAACTGACTCACTGGTAAAGAACCTGATGCTGGGGAAGATTGAAGGTAGGAGGAGAAGGGGACAACAGAGCATGAGATGGTTAGATGGCATCACTGACTCAATGGACATGAGTTTGAGCAAGGTCCGGGAGTGGGTGATGGACAGGGAAGCCTGGTGTGCTGCAGTCCATGGGGTCACAGAGTCAGATAGGACTGAGCGACTGAACTGGACTGACGAAGGCTACTTGGCATTTGTTTCTGTGCCTAGTTTCAGGCTTTATTAATACAGAGTAAATATCTCATTGACTGAATAAACAACCTATGTAGCTAAGGAGACCCCACGGAAGAAAAATAAAGGTGCCAAAAAGAGAAATCTAGGGAGCCTGGGCTCTAGTATCAGTTCTACAAATTCAATGAAAAAAAAAAAGGATTTATTTAGCTCTTTGTTCTATGTCAGGGATTGTGGTAAACATCAAGCTGCCAGTAAGAAATTCTACTTTTCAGGAATCTAGCCTGGCTGTTGTTTGGTAATGTGCATGCAAGTGCAGTGTAATAGAATGGGGAAGATTATAGCAGAGAAGAAAAACTGGTACATTTATAAATGATCATTTTTTTATCCACTTTAATTTCCAAAGTTATTTACCTAAGATTCTGCCTTTATTATCTGCCATTAGTGACTGGACATCTTCAAGTCTATTTCAGATAGGAAGGCAGGCCTCCCTCAAACTTTCACATGCTAACAGCTGTAATTAAGGAAGAAGGCCTTATTTAAATAGTAATTAGCCTTCAGGACTTGAAGTGTAAACAGAATGCTAATTCATTTAGGTAGTTAATTGGTCTTCCGGGTTAAAGATCTTCACATGGCCTTCCTTTTCAGTGATGATGTATTTATCATCAGCACACAGATAATGTGTGGGATGAAATTCTGCAAACTCTTGTTTGACTCTCAGAATTTCAGCTTTTAACTCTCAGTGGGATGAAATTTTGCAAACTCTTGTTTGACTCTCAGAATTTTATCTTTTAACTCTCTGGTAGTGATGAATGCAAATGAGTTTGACAACACTGTGAAAACATCAAGTAGAACGCTATGGTGAAGTCATTTGACGTTTTCTTCTTAATTACAGGGACCATATGGCTCAGTTATTTCATGTTATTCCATCTTAAGTACTGATAAATCCCCTTTCAGATTCGGGAGTATCTTGGCTTGGAGATAAATTGTGTGGTCATGCTAATCATGACTAAAAGAAGTCACAAAATTCAGTGATTACTGTAAATAAAGCTGTGAATAAGATTGGTTACATTTTCCAGTGAATTCAGTGACAAACGTTGAGAGCCTCCTTATCTGTTGCCATAAAGAAAAGATGGTTAACAACTGATGTCATTAATTTTAAAAAGTCATTTTTTTTTTTGAAAGACAACTACTCCATCTGGAATTCTGTCATTGCCTTCACCAAGTTTCCTGGTCTACCGGTAATTCTTGCTCAAACAACAACAAAAATCGCTGTATTTGATAACTGCATATCGGTGTTGTTATGGCTTCTCTGTCCTATAGGTAAGTTGCGTGGAAGGTGGGTCTGATGTTTCACTTTTCCAAATGTATTTATTCTTCTTGGGCACTCCAGCTCATCATACCATACGACAGAAGCGTGGGTCTTCTGTTAGCCGTAAAAAAAAAAGGATTTATTTAGCTCTTTGTTCTATGTCAGGGATTGTGGTAAACATCAAGCTGCCAGTAAGAAATTCTACTTTTCAGGAATCTAGCCTGGCTGTTGTTTGGTAATGTGCATGCAAGTGCAGTGTAATAGAATGGGGAAGATTATAGCAGAGAAGAAAAACTGGTACATTTATAAATGATCATTTTTTTATCCACTTTAATTTCCAAAGTTATTTACCTAAGATTCTGCCTTTATTATCTGCCATTAGTGACTGGACATCTTCAAGTCTATTTCAGATAGGAAGGCAGGCCTCCCTCAAACTTTCACATGCTAACAGCTGTAATTAAGGAAGAAGGCCTTATTTAAATAGTAATTAGCCTTCAGGACTTGAAGTGTAAACAGAATGCTAATTCATTTAGGTAGTTAATTGGTCTTCCGGGTTAAAGATCTTCACATGGCCTTCCTTTTCAGTGATGATGTATTTATCATCAGCACACAGATAATGTGTGGGATGAAATTCTGCAAACTCTTGTTTGACTCTCAGAATTTCAGCTTTTAACTCTCAGTGGGATGAAATTTTGCAAACTCTTGTTTGACTCTCAGAATTTTATCTTTTAACTCTCTGGTAGTGATGAATGCAAATGAGTTTGACAACACTGTGAAAACATCAAGTAGAACGCTATGGTGAAGTCATTTGACGTTTTCTTCTTAATTACAGGGACCATATGGCTCAGTTATTTCATGTTATTCCATCTTAAGTACTGATAAATCCCCTTTCAGATTCGGGAGTATCTTGGCTTGGAGATAAATTGTGTGGTCATGCTAATCATGACTAAAAGAAGTCACAAAATTCAGTGATTACTGTAAATAAAGCTGTGAATAAGATTGGTTACATTTTCCAGTGAATTCAGTGACAAACGTTGAGAGCCTCCTTATCTGTTGCCATAAAGAAAAGATGGTTAACAACTGATGTCATTAATTTTAAAAAGTCATTTTTTTTTTTGAAAGACAACTACTCCATCTGGAATTCTGTATTGCCTTCACCAAGTTTCCTGGTCTACCGGTAATTCTTGCTCAAACAACAACAAAAATCGCTGTATTTGATAACTGCATATCGGTGTTGTTATGGCTTCTCTGTCCTATAGGTAAGTTGCGTGGAAGGTGGGTCTGATGTTTCACTTTTCCAAATGTATTTATTCTTCTTGGGCACTCCAGCTCATCATACCATACGACAGAAGCGTGGGTCTTCTGTTAGCCGTCCTTTCAACCTGTGCATTCAAGCAGATCTGTATAAATAGTGAAAGTGAAGTCAATCCATCCTGTCCGACTCTTTGCAACCCCATGGACTGTAGCCTATCAGGCTCCTGGGTCCATGGGATTTTCCAGGCAAGAGTGCTGGAGTGGATTGCCATTTCCTTCTCCGGGGGACCTTCCCGATCCAGGAATCGAACCTGGGGCTCCCGCATTGCAGGCAGACGCTTTACCGTCTGAGCCACCCATATAACCAATTCAGCAGATAGTTCATAAATGCAGTGGTTGGTTGGCACTCAGGAGGCATCCACAGATACATATTAAGCGAATGGATAAACACCAGCCACACTTTTGACTCCTGCTAGGTGCCACCAGCCAAGTGATAGGAAGAGGGAGAGGAGAAAAGGACCATGTAATATTAGGTAAGGCCTGCCCGCCCCCCACCCGCCCCGCAAAGTTACCAGTCTCCAAGGGGAAGACGTAAATGAAAAATGCAATTGAAGGTAAGAATCACTAAATGCCAAAGAATCTCTGTGAGTGGGAGATGGAGAACACACGGACTGGGGTGGGGGGCGGTGCAGTGGGACTTGAGCGAGGCGAGGTAGATATTTGAATATAGGACTTCCTCCCATTTCCGGGTTAACTCTGGCCTCAGACGGAGTCCGTGGAAGTAAAAGGGCCCTCTATCAGTCTCTGAAACAGTGCACAGCACCGCCCCCCCCCCTTTCTTTTTTTTAAAGAGCTGGCTGACAACTTTCCCGTCACGATTGATGACTAATTGAAATGAGCATTAGCTCTCTTGGCAAATATGAGTATTACAATACAGCAATATAGAACGCTAAACGCTACCAGTTTTTTATGACTCATTTTAGTTGCGAAGTTGAAATATTGCAACAGCGTTAAAAGAGAAGTGAGTTACAGACATAGACTTGTGGTTGCCCAGGTGTGAGGAGGTGGAAGAGGAATAGATCAGGATTAGCAGATGCTATTATACATAGAATGGGTAAGCAAGAGTCTACAGCACAGGGAACTATATTCAACGGGATTTACTATAGTGGAAAGGAATATGAAAAAGAATGTACAGACATGCATAACCGAATCACTTCACTGTACAGTAGAAACTGCATACATGTGCCTGCTCAGTAATGTCCGACTCTTTGCAACCCCATGGACTGTACCCAGCGAGGCTCCTCTGTCCATGGAATTTTTCAGGCAAGAATACTGGAGTGAGTTGCCATTTACTCCTCCAGAGAATCTTTCCCACCCAGGAATCGAACCAGAGTCTCCTGTGTCTCCTGTATTGGTAGGCACGTTCTTTACTGTGGCACAACACAGCAGAAATTAACACATGGTATATCAACCATACTTCAACAATTTACAGAAGAGCAGTGAGTTAAATTGCCACAATGTCACCCAAAATATAAATAAAACAATTTTCCCTAAAGAAATGTAAAAGGAGGAGGTCTAAATCGCAGAGCAATATTGACGCAAAGCACTTAAACACGGAGATCTGAACTTTGGTTTTTGACTTTATTATTTTTCATTGTATTGCTGCTCACAGCCAGACAAACTGAATTGGTACTAAATAGGACCCTCGCCTCCCCCAAGCCCAGCAGGCTCTCCAGGATGCACGCGCATCTACAGCGCGCCCCCTGAAAAGCAAAGTCGGCAGGGACTACTCCGGGTGAGCGAACGCAGGTTTCCAGGGCGAAAGTAACCGGAGTCGGCCGACCCGGGCGGCTCCGCCCCCTCCCACGAGTTTCGCCGGTGCCCGGCTCCGCCCCCTCTTTTATTCCGCGCTCGCCACCGGGAGCTGGAACTTTGTAACCCGAGCGCGCGGGCTCTGCGCTCCTCCCCGCCCCGGTGCGGCCCTCCCGGGAGGAGCAGGAGGTGGGACCTGCGGGCGGGAAGGCTCGGGACGCCGGCGCACGAGGATCGGGGACCCCGGAGAGCTCGGCCGCCCAGAGGAGGTGCTGGACTGGGAGCCGAGCGCCCGGCCCGAGAACCGGAGGCAGCGGTCCCGGCCCGGGGGCGCAGAGGGGCGGCGGGGAAAGGTCCTTCACTCGGAACTGAGGCCGGGGGAATCTGGACTCCCTGCCCCGCGTTCCCGCAGCGGCCGTAGCCTAGGAGCGGCAGCTGTGTCTGGAGTCCCGGCGGCGGCGGCGGCGGCCGCGGGGGACGAGGAGGCGGAGCCGCGCCGCTGTCCCGTGCGCCGCGGAGCGGGCCGCGCCGCGCTGGGATGCCCCGCTGACGGCGGCGGCCATGCAGCCTTGACAGGGCGCTCGGGCGCGGGGACCGGCCGCGGGGCGCGCCGTCCCGGGAGGGCAGCAGGACTTC
>SJYC01010037.1:0-26988 GCA_006408675.1 Madoqua kirkii | reverse complement strand
CCCGTGCGCCGCGGAGCGGGCCGCGCCGCGCTGGGATGCCCCGCTGACGGCGGCGGCCATGCAGCCTTGACAGGGCGCTCGGGCGCGGGGACCGGCCGCGGGGCGCGCCGTCCCGGGAGGGCAGCAGGACTTCACCGCCGACTCCAGCCCCGCTGGGTGCCCGGCCCTCCACGATGGAACCGGTGACCAAGTGGAGCCCCAAGCAAGTGGTGGACTGGACTAGAGGTGAGCGAGCCTGGGGGTGCCCCGGCGTCTCCAGCCCGGGGGATCGGGCCGGCGGGGAGCTGGGATCGCGAGTTGGGGGTGGCGCTCAGCCCCTTATGCAGGCGAGAAGCTTTGAGAGCTCAACGCGGTGAGCCTGCAAACTTCTCTGAGCCTATCGTTCTGATGCCCGCTTTCGGGGGTGTGGGTTGTGCCCAGCCGAGGGGAGCCTCATCTTTAAACCCCGGGGGTACGGGTGGCCTCTGAGGATGAGGGTTGGGGGCGCGGATGTCGGGCCGGGGCGCCAGCCCTGCCCTACCCCGGTGCGGTGCCCCGAGGCCCGGCTGCCCACCCGGGAGCGCAGAAGCACAAGGCGCCTTTGTGTGGGTGACTCCCCTCGGACCTCGTAAAAACGCCGCCTGCCCAGAGCAGTTCGCAGCGTGAAGAGGCGGTTGGACAGGTACGGGGAGACTCCGGCGGCCCGGCGAGCCTCTGTTTTTGTTGGAGAAGGAGCCAGGGCAGCACCGGAGCCAACACTGAGGCATTCGCGCCGGCGAGAAGCCTGGAGCCAGACTCCCCGGACTCGGTGACTTTTGCTCCGGGAAGGCGCCAGTACCCCCCGCTGGCGCCGCAGTCTTAGGCCACATCTAAACCCTGGGAAGACGTCTGCTTGGAACCATTATCCTGAGTTACGCCGTCTTTGGGGACGAGGACAGGCCGTGGTTGCAGAGGCCGCGGGTGCTGGACCAAGGCTGGGGGCTTGGACTCTGAGCTGTCACTCTTACGTTAAGTACTTCCCACGATTTCGAAGCAAAAGTGGTAGAGGTTCCTCAAGCCTCTGTGACCCCTTTCAAGAGAATGGGTCCGCCAAGAACAACCCGTGCTTTCGTGGGTTCACACCCCCCACCCGGTTCAGCATCTGTCTGTGTCAAGTTACTGTTTTGTTTTCTTTCTTCTATCTGCTCTTTCAGGTGAGGAATGGTGTCCTTTCTCAATAATAATAACTAGAATTGTGTAGCGCTTTACAGTTGGCTAAGAGCTCTGTCTCTGTTATTGCCCTTGGTCATCCGTAAGCCCGAGAGGTAGGTAACGCGGGTAAGATCAGGTCATCTTTTCTGTCTCACCCACGGCTGCAGCATCTCCAACACCGGTCATTTCTGCATCTCATTTCTCCCGCCTGCCGAATACACACAGACCATGTGCAGTGGGGTGTCCCAGACGTGCGGGAGATGTGGGGTGTCAGTGGGAGGCATCTCTGACCATTCATTCTGGGAGAAGGGACAGGATACACTCTCTCCTGAAAAGAGGTTTGTCCAGGGACCAAAGTTTTGGGGACTCTTACTCTTACTTAAAACGAAGATAGAAACACAAAATACTTCAGTGTGGAGTAATGTGTAGCTAACAATGTCCGTGCTTGATATAAAACATAAAATCTGTAGAGACCCAGATGCTATTTTGAAGATATTAATTACTAGGTCCCTTGTCTAGTGACTTGCCTGGTCTGAGTTGGTTGATCTATTTTACCACTGTGTCCATCAGAGAAGCAACCTAGAAAACTGATGTCAGTTTTTGATCTGGACAGCTTCTCAGTCTAATATGGTAGCCAGTAGTCACTCATGGGCCTCGGGCTCTTGACACATGGCTGGTCCGAATTGCCCTGTGCTGTACGTGTGGAATACACCCTAGAGTGAAAACAGCATATAAGCTATCTCATTACTACTTTTTTTTTTTTTTTTTTTTTTTTTAATACTCATTACATGCTGATAGTATTTTGACATTGGGGGTAAATAAAGTTTATCACTAAAGTTAATTTCACCTGTATATTTTTACCCTCTGAAAGGTGGCTCCTGAAAAATGTAAAGTTACACAAGCGGCTGACTTGTGCAGCTCCCATTATATTTCCGTGGACAGTGTTGCGCCGGAGTGAAAGAAAGGGTTAAACTTACCACTCCTTGGCTTTCCTGAGCAGTTGCTAGCCTACCTGATAATGTACAACCAGAAAATCGGCAACAGGCACACAGGGGTATTTTGGAGTGAGGTCTTCACACTCTCAAGATTTTTGCCTTTTTTTTTTTTGATCCCCCTTGGGATTAGGAGAGAAGGGTAAATTCACAATCTGTTATGCTTGTTTAGCATTTAAAAGGGAGAGCAGATTAAACTGCTTTTGAGATTCTGCTGCCTTGACATTGTGACTTAGTGGAGACCACTCTCACTGAGGGAAAGTTTCCTATTGGCCTGCAAGAGCAGTTATGGGTGGTTCAGCTTTCAGTGTCTTGATGTCTGGAGCCTTGGGTGCTGATTAGGGTACATACCTGTGGCTACTATGTGGCAACTTTATACAAGATGCTTGTGCCCTTTAGACCCTTAGGCGCAGCCTCATAGAATGACCCGGATGCTTTCTGTGTTAGAATCTAGAAAAGATAAAAAGAGCAAGTGTGTAGCCAGCTCTTAGACAAGAGGCTACATTCTCCCAAATTGCGTGACACATTACTTGAATATTTCTCAAGCGTCATGATGTGAAAGTATTGACTTTTTAATGAACTGTTGGCTTATGCAAACTTGTTTGCTTATAGGACTATTTTTAGCTGTCTTTGTTAACCTTTCTACCCAACCCCCATTTTATAAATACATCCTACTGATAAGCAGCTCTTGGTGTAGACTTTACCACTCTTGGCATCTTATGACCGTGGGGATGGTGGACACTGGAGAAAGCCTTAGATTTAAAACTGTCTAAATCCAGCCACCATCTACAGCTTGCTTTCATGCTGATGTTATTAGGCAGATGCATACATTAGGAAAAAGGTTGATGTCTACAGAATGAAGTAATTCATCTGGTTTTTATTATTGTTACTATTTTTATGTGTTAATTGCTAGCACTACCGGAGGAGGCAATGGCACCCCACTCCAGTACTCTTGCCTGGAAAATCCATGGATGGAGGAGCCTGGTAGGCTGTAGTCCCTGGGGTCACTAAGAGTCGGACGGGACTGAGCGACTTCGCTTTCACTTTTCACTTTCATGCATTGGAGAAGGACATGGCAACCCACTCCAGTGTTCTTGCCTGGAGAATCCCAGGGATGGGGGAGCCTGGTGGGCTGCCGTCTGTGGGGTTGCCCAGAGTCGGACACGACTGAAGCGACTTAGTAGCAGCAGCACTATCACCACCAGTGTTGCCATATTAATAGTGAAGTGAAATGAAACGAAAGTGTTAGTCGCTCAGTCGTGTCTGACTCTTTGCACACCCATGGACTATAGTCCCCCACGTGCCTCTGTCCATGGAATTCTCCAGGCAAGAATATTGACATGCATGGGTTACCATTCCACTGTCCAGGGGATCTTCCCAACCCAGGGATTGAACCTGGGTCTTCCACACTGCAGGCAGATTCTTTACCTTCTGAGCCACCAGGGAAACTGTACCGTAATATTAGTAGATCCCCAGTTAGCGCAGGTCTAAGCATTGCACACGTGTTAGCTCACTTAAATACATAAGCACCCTTTGAGGCGGGAGCTGTCGTTTCCATTTTACACGTGAGAACACTGAGGCACAGGCAAGTTAAGTGCCCTGACCATTGGCACACAGCGGAGAAGTGATTGGCCACAGACGGGTTGGCTTTGTTTCCGTCCATCTTCTCAGGAGGTTCTTCCCAGGCTCACCCGTAGAGGACTGGCGGCATCTTTACCACACTGATGAGACCATCAGAAGCCCCACCAAGAGTCCTCCGTCATGTGTAATGCAGGAGACCCATCTGCTGTGTGTGTCTTATTCTCCCGATTCTGTATGTCAGGAAAGTTATTTGTAAGTCATATCAAGTCATCGTTTCATGGCACCATGCCTTCCAGATGATTTGGTAAAGGATTTTGCAAAGCAAATGAACTTTTACAACATGTATCAGGCAAGAAAAAGGCCAGCTCTGTGTAACAGAAAACCCAGTTTTCGGTGGACTAACCAAATGAGTTTTGGTTTTTCCTTGTAAAAGAAGTCTGGGGAGAGAGGGAATTTAGGACTGCTTGGGGGCTTCGTGGTGCCGTCAGGATCTCAGGCTCTTTGTCATCCTGGTTCCAGTTAGCTGGTTCTTCTCCTTCAGCCTCTCGGGTTGCTGAAAAAGGAAGGTCCTTTTCTTTTGGCAGCTGTAGGTCTACCATTGGCCATGGATCAAGAACTCTGCTTTTTCCAATTTCTTGCCAGTTCTATCTCCTGGACTCCGGCCATAGAGTTCTCTTAACCATAATAATAGAAAACATTCACTGAAGCATTTATGATGTATCAGACAGTGGGCCACATAGTTCATTTAGGCTTCTTCATTTCATCCTCAGAAAACTCAGAGAGCCCATAGTAAAGACCAAGAAACTAAAGCAGAGAGAGGGAGTGTATGGTCCCATGCTGATAGGTGGTGATGCTCTAAATGCCCTTCTCCGCTCCATTATTTCATTACTTCTGTGGCTTATACCAGGTATTAGAACTTAGAGAGTAGCAGCTGTGGAATCAGACTCTGAGTTTGTATCCTGGTATCTCCTCTCCCTGTATGAGCTTATGTAAGCTTTTATATTACTACTCCTTGCTTTTATTGCTTCCTCTCCTCTTTTATCCTATAGCTCCAGGACACAAATTGTTCTCTCTGAGCGGCCTTGTCAGTCAAAAGGTTGATTCTTACCATTCAGGGACACCAGTCGGTGTCGTGGAGATTTCTCTGCCAAGCACGCAGAGGACCCGGGGTGGGACTTGTAGCTGAAGAAGGTTCTTGTTTCCTGGCCCCTCCTCCCCTGGCTTTTTCTAAATTGATATTTTATTAACTTCTCTACATTTTATACTCATAACAATACTGTTGCATCCTATGTGCAAAGTAAATTCTAGGTGTAGCTAAAGCTTAATTAAGAGGAGTAAACTTAAAAATATTAGAAAAAAGCATATGAAAGACTACTAATTCATCTTAGGCAAATTTCTTTTAAAAATACTAAAATGCAGAAATAATAAAAAGTGACAAGACACACACAGATGTCCAGCAAGTATATGAAAAGATGCTCAACATCACTAATCAGGGGAAGAGTCTTAGTTTGCCGTGTGATAATAGGTGCTTCTTGTCAGTGTCATGCACTTTCTTGGGTACATAAGTTCCAATTGTATTTTCCCAACTGTTTTCTTGCAGTAACTCGACTTCCAATGAGCATGGTGTTAGGACTGGCTCTTGCTTTGGACTGTGGACTCCTATCTGGCGCCTAGTCCGAGACTCGTGGCACCCGCATCACCCGGGAGCTTGTTAGAGATGCAGAAGCTTCAAGCCTGCTGACTCAGAATCTGCATTTTAACAAGAGGCCCTGGTGATCTGTGTGCTCAATGTGGCTGGAGAGCTCTGTTCTAGCTGCCGCTGCAAAGGCGTTTTCTCCCTTCGCTGATAGGTCCTGCTGGTCTGATCGGACTTGGGCTCCATCTGTTTCATTTAAGGTCCCCAGGGATGACACTTAACTTCAGGGTGCTTGACTTGGCCACTAATTAAAGCAGAAAAGCAATCTTAGGGTGTGTGTTTATGTTTATAAGCACCACCTAGCAACAGCATCAGGTGCTTCTCTGCAAGCTGAATGAGAGATTTCTCTTGAGCTTTCTTCCATATTTCTTAGGACGTGAAGTGTTCTCATAACAACATTGTTTTCCTAGTTTTTTTTTTTTTTTTAAAGATAAGGAGTAGGAAGGGCACTGGGGTTGGCCGTGGGTGTGTATGGTTGAAGTGTGCTCTTAAGATCCTCAAGTGGACTCAGGAGGATGAGATGGCCTTTTGGCCAATCACTGGCCGTACCGTCTGCTACTGCACCAGGTTCACCAAACTTAGATGATTTTGAAGGGAGACTTCTTCACTGCTGGAAAATGACACTGAATGTCATTTCAGGGCAGGTCTCAAAATTTGGAAGCACATCGAGGCTGGGTGTCTGAGCTCTGTGATGGTGGAGATTGTTCACATCGCACCTGCACGCCTCCCTTTTGTGTTCACATCACTGCGGAAAGCTGCGGGCGCTTCTCTTTTCTGTCTCGCTGCTTCTGTGTCATCGGCACCTCGAAGTTTGTCCATTCCTAGCTTGTTGTGTTCCAGCTCCGGGACATCCGTGTTCTCACCTCTTTTTCCTTTTTGCTTTGTTTTGTGAGGTTTCTGAGGTTTTCACCCGTGGTTTAGCCATTAGCTGGGCTTTCCACCAGGTTTTATTTACCCGAGCTCGTCCGTATTTGTGCTCGTCTGACATTTTCACAAGCCCCAGAGGGGCACAGTGAAGGTATCCCTCTACCATAGATGAGGAGAGAGGCTTCAGACATGACATGAGTTGTCCCAGGTCAGAAGGCCAGACCCTGCAGACTCCTTGTTCTCTTGTTTTGGGCAGCCCCTGTGCCTCCTGGATCAAGATGGTGCTTCCCATCCTCTCTCCATCAACAAGTGTTGGGAGGGGCAACTTCAAAGAACTTTGGACTTTTGTATTTCCTGAGGATCCCTTCAGGGTTTCTACTCTTGGGATACATTCCTTTTCTTTCACTTTCCTTTTTTCTTTTTTTATTTCACAGCTTGAGCAGAACCCTACATATTTTGGCCCTGACCTTTTAGCATTTGAGACACTTCTTGCCAATTACTTATTTTTATTGTAGTTTGTTGACTATGTTGTATTGTTTCCGAATGCAGCTCTGTAATGGAATGAGTCATTTCACTTTTTGATTATCTTAATCTGATTTTTATTTTATTTTGAGTGTCATATGATAATTTTTTTTGTCTGCTACAATTAACATTTCTATTTGATGAAACCACAGCCATCCATACATACATACATTTCACTTTCTTCGATAGCACCTGTGATTTTTATGGCTTCATTTCCTACTTGCCTTTGATTCTTCACAGCTTTTTCATTGTAACTGCTATAGGAGAGATCAGGCCTGGTGAATAATATGCATGGTTTGGAATAAAACAGAGCTGGATTCAGATTCTGTATTTGTCAGTAACTGATTTGAAAACTTGGGTAAGTATCTTATCTTCCTGAAGCTTACCTGAGTTTTCTTATCTGTGAAATGGGACTGCTAATTAACTTAGCGTTTTTGTTAGAATTAAAAGAGGTAACATAAAGCATTTTGCATAATGTATAGCATATATGTGTTCACAAACTCATTTTTGATTAATTCATAATAACTCCAAATTAAAATGTACTATAATTGAGTTATTATCGCTTAAATATTTTATTCTGTTGTGACTGATCGTCATCTTTCACGCTTACTAATAATTTATGACAGTTCCATCCTCCTCTGTGTTGATAGGTAGGTGGTGAGTGAACTTCTTTCTTTGCCTTTTCCTTGTTACTTCCTTGGGCACTTTTCTCTCACTTCCTTTGGGGACCTTGTGTGTCCTGTAGGGGGCTTCCCAGGTGGCTTAGTGGTAAAGAATCTACGTGCCAATGTGGGGACACAGGAGGCACGGGTTCGATCCCTGAGTCGGGAAGATCCCTTGGAGGAGGAAGTGGCGGCGCACTCAAGTTTTCTTGTCTGGAAAATCCTGTGGACAGATGAGCCTGGTGGGCTACCATCCAAGGGGTTGCAAATAGTTGGTCACGACCGAACAATTGAGCACATGTCCAGTAGGAAGGTAGTACCATGGAAAGGTTTAGTCGTGGCTGTCTTGGAGAGAGCTCTGGAAGAATATTTTCCTGATGTCAAATTCCATGCTGAGTAAAAAGAGAATTTTTTTCATTCAGCAGCTGATTGCTGAGGACCTGCTAATTCCAGGCATTGTGGAACTTAGCACCTCCAAGTCCAGGTGCTGGAGATCCATCTGTGTTTTAGGTGCAGGGGTCCAGCTGGGTGCCTGCTTTAATGGGGCAGAAGTAAGGATGACAAACAACAGTAACAAAACCACCACCCAAACAAGCGGATGCTGCTGCTGTTGCTGCTGAGTTGCTTCAGTCATGCCCAACTCTGTGCAACCCCATAGACGGCAGCCCACCAGGCTCCCCCGTCCCTGGGATTCTCCAGGCAAGAACACTGGAGTGGGTTGCCATTTCCTTCTCCAATGCAGGAAAGTGAAAACTGAAAGTGAAGTCGCTCAGTCGTGTTTGACTCTTAGTGACCCCATGGACTGCAGCCCACCAGGCTCCTCCATCCTGGGGATTTTCCAGACAAGAGTACTGGAGTGGGGTGCCATTGCCTTCTCTGAACAAAGCAGATGAACAGGAAAATATCTAGTCGTGATCAGCACCAAGAAGAGAGTGAAGCAGAGACGTGAAGGAGCGTGACTGGTTGGTAGGCTTCTTTGGATGGTGTCTCCCTCTGAGAAGATGATACTTGGGTATGAAAGGCAAGAAGGAACCGGTCACTGGAAAATTAGGGGGAGGACCATTGTAGGCCAAGGAACAGCCAGTACAAAGGCCTTGAGGTGCAAATGAACTTGGAGCCTGTGAAGAATGGAAGCACGGTAGAGTCATGGAGAGCAAAGGCAGGGGCTGTGCTGGATGGGGTTGGGGTGAGAGAGAGACACAGCGGTCAGATCGTGGAGGGTCTTACAGGTCTTCGGCATTTGCAGTATTTTCTAGTTACTATGGAGGGCAGGGGAGTGACGTGATCTGATCTGGATTCTCAGGCAGAAGTGAGTTTAGGGAGCCCCGCTGGAAGGCCCTGCAATATTCTGGAGATAATGTTATTACTGTCTTGGGTGAAGGTATTGGTGTCTCCAGCATCTGAGAAGCGAAGGTCTAGGTGGAGTTGGTTCACTGGTAACATCACATCTGGGTAATTTAAAAATTATCTTTGAAGCTGGGATGTAGATTCTTTCTTTCTTTTTTTTTTTTTTTTCCTTTCTCTGCCAGGGTTAAGAGCTCCCCTCTGCTCCCCGCATCCTGATTACTCTCTTGTCATTTAAAAGGGAGGTGCAGCCCTGCTCTCTGCGTTCACATGCTTCGTTCACGTCATTGTTTTCTTCTGGCACATTTTGCTGGGAGCTACAGTTTCTGAGGCTGTTTATCCATCTATGAATAGGGTTTTTGTGAAAGTGGACTTAGCCTAGTTTGTTTTCTTTGACATCAAATGACTGAACAGTTTTTAACCTGGGATCAGGAGGGCAGAGGCAGTGTGTTTACTAGAGCAAAACAGTTCCTTAGAATTCAGTAGGTTGTAAAAATCAGAAAGCTTTTTGTATGAAGACTTGAAAATGGTTGAGTCAAAGGAGCCGGTCAATAGATCTAATGGAAAATATCTTGCTCCACTAAAACACTATCATAATTTTACTTTAGAAAATTCAGTCACCATAGTTTTGATTGAGCAGAGGGTATTTTGAGAAATTTTCAACAGGTGAGAGTTGAACACATTGTTTTTTTTTTTTTTAAACCACAGTACATCACTTATCAACAGGGAAGGAGTGAGTGGGAGAGAATCGAAGGTCAATAGGTTTATACTGAGGCTTCCCTGGTAGCTCAGCTGGTAAAGAATCCACCTGCAATGCAGCAGACCCCAGTTCAATCCCTGGGTCAGGAAGATTTCCTGGACAAGGGATAGGCTATCCATTCCAGTATTCTTGGGCTTCCCTGGTAGCTTAGATGGTAAAGAATCCACCTGTAATGCAGGAGATACAGGTTTGATCCCTAGGTTGGGAAGATCCTCTGGAGAAGGGCACAGCAACCCACTCTAGTATTCTTGCCTGGAGAATCCCATGGGCAGAGGAGCCTGGAGGGCTACAGTCCATGGGGTCACACAGAATCGGACACAACTGAGCAACTAAGCACAGCACAGCACAAGTTTATCCTGGGGCTTCCCAGTTGGCACTAACAGTGAAGAATCCACCTGCTGGTGCAGGAGACATAAGAGATGTGGGGTCGCTCTCTGTGTTGGGGAGATCCCCTGGAGGAGGGCATGGCAACCCACTCCAGTATTCTTGCCTGGAGAATCCCATGGACAGAGGAGCCTGGCGGGCTGTGGTCCACAGCACTGCAATGAGTTGGGCCCAACTGAATCGACTTAGCACAGCAGCACAGTTTGATATTAGAATAACCTAGAAGCTTTACCTCCCATATCTGATGTCAGCCCCACACCTTTAAGGAGGGTATCTCTCAGGCTTTTAGAGGAAACCCCCCTCTGTGTCATCAGTCAGAAAAGGCGGTGAGCATGACTGTATGAATCATGCCTTCCTGAGGAAGACCTTTTAGTGAAAGGAAATATTCTATTTCCTATTTTCAGAGATTTGCAGCAGACGGGAAATTCAGAAGTTTGGGGTTTAAGAGTGGATGTGTGTGTACGTGAGTGTGTGCTTATGTGTTTCTAACTTTAACCTGTGCTAATTGAACAGACTTTTTTTGTTCTCAGAGTAGTTTTATATTACCGTGTCTTGGAGAGAATCAAGTCAAAAGTCTACCTGGAATATGACCTTTGAAACAGGAAAACTAGCTCACTGTGTAGAGTGGGACCAGACTTCACGAAGCATCATTGATATCATCAGCACCATCATAGCATGATTTCAACTGGAGTCTTAAACTCACTCTGAGCAGATGAGACAGCTGTGAGTAGAGTTTATGAAAATGACTGTCTACACCAGAAGCTAAAATTGTTGGTAAAAAGTATTAACTAAAAACCACAAATACTCCTTGCTAGTAAGACATCCAGAGATTGATGGTATGAAGTGATTTGGTTACAAGCACGCTAGGTATTTTCATACTGTTGCTCAGTCTACTGCACAATTGCACTCACCTCACATGCTAGTAAAATGATGTTCAAAATTCTCCAAGCCAGACTTCAACAGTACGTGAACCTTGAACTTCCAGATGTTCAAGCTGGATTTAGAAAAGACAGAGAAACGAGAGATCAAATTGCCAACATCTGCTGGATCATCGAAAAAGCAAGAGAGTTCCAGAAAAGCATCTATTTCTGCTTTATTGACTATGCCAAAGCCTTTGACTGTGTGTATCACAACAAACAGTGGAAAATTCTGAAAGAGATGGGAATACCAGACCACCTGACCTGCCTCTTGAGAAATCTGTATGCAGGTCAGGAAGCAACAGTTAGAACTGGACATGGAACAACAGACTGGCTCCAGATAGGGAAAGGAGTACGTCAAGGCTGTATATTGTCACCCTGCTTATTTAACTTATATGCAGAGTACATCATGAGAAACACTGGGCTGGATGAAGCACAAGCTGGAATCAAGATTGCCGGGAGAAATATCAGTAACCTCAGATATGCAGATGACACCACTCTTATGGCAGAAAGTGAAGAAGAACTAAAGAGCCTCTTGATGAAAGTGAAAGAGGAGAGTGAAAAAGTTGGCTTAAAACTCAACATTCAGAAAACTAAGATCATGGCATCTGGGTTCCATCACTTCATGGCAAATAGATGGGGAAACATTGGAAAGAGTGTCAGACTTTATTTTTTTGGGCTCCAAAATCACTGCAGATGGTGACTGCAACCATGAAATTAAAAGATGCTTACTGCTTGGAAGGAAAGTTGTGACCAACCTAGATAGCATATTCAAAAGCAGAGACATTGCTTTGCCAACAAAGATCGTCTAGTCAAAGCTATGACTTTTCCAGTAGTTATGTATGGATGTGAGAGTTGGACTATAAAGAAAGCTGAGCACCGAAGAACTGATGCTTTTGAACTGTGGTGTTGGAGAAGACTCTTGAGACTCCCTTGGACTGCAAGGAGATCTAACCAGTCCATCCTAAAGGAAATCAGTCTTGAATATTCATTGGAAGGACTGATGTTAAAGCTGCAATTCCAATACTTTGGCCACCTGATGCGAAGAACTAACTCATTGGAAAAGACCCTGATGCTGGGAAAGATTGACGGCTGGAGGAGAAGGGGACGGCAGAGGATGAGATGGTTAGATGGCATCACCAACTCAATGGACATGAGTTTGAGTAAACTCTGGGAGTTGGTGGTGGACAAGGAGGCCTGGAGTGCTGTGGTCCATGGGGTCACAAAGAGTCAGACTTGACTGAATGACTGAATTCAACCCCTCAGCCAGGTTTAAGAATCTCATCTAAAGCTGATATGCAAAGAAAGACTCTTTTTGGAGGTGGAGAAACACTAATTCTTGTGCTTAGTCACTCAGTCTTGTCCGACTCTTTGGGACCCCGTGGACTGTTGCCCACCAGGCTTCTCTGTCTATGGGATTTCCCAGCAAGAATACTGGAATGGGTTTCCATTTACTATTCCAGGGCATTTTCCCAACCCAGGGATCGAACCTGGGTCTCCTGCTTGGCCGGCAGAGTCTTTACCACGGGGCCACTTAGTTGGGATACTTAATGAGCACCTGTAAATCTGTGACAATTGTCCCTGATTCCTGACATTTACAAGAAGTAAGCATAATAATGTCTTGTCACCACTACTCTTGAACCTTCTTTTTTTTTCTTTTTTAGTGTTTTCAAACTGCAATCTATTTTTTGTTTTAAACAAGTGTATATATTTAAAAGCCGGATCCTGTTTTAATTTAATTAAGCGTAAAGTTTTAAAAAAAAATTTAGTGAAGAGTAGTTGATTTGCAAATTTCTACTGTACAACAGAGTGGTTCAGGTATATGTATATATACATTTTTTCATATTCTTTTCCGTTCAGGTTTATCACAGGATATTGAGATAATTTCCAGTGCTATAAAGTAGGGCCTTGTTGCTTATCCATTCGCCTTCCGTTTTCAACATCAGAGCTTAGACATGTAAATTCTCAGGCCGTATCTGAGACTCACAGATTCAGAGACTCTGGGTGTGGAATGTAGGAAGCTCTGTTTTAACCAATCTGTCAGTGATTCTGGTGCCAGCTAAAATTTGAGAACCACCGATGTGTACCACTTGTGTGGAACCATAAATGATGTTTGTCAGACCATCCTCCGTAATTCTTGTTTCCAGTTGGTTTTCAACTAGCACATAATGGTTAATTAGGAAAGAGAACTTTTCTAGTAGGGAACGTTGTTGTGTGTTTCGGTAGGTGCATCAATGCAACGAGGTCTGTAAGCATCCTTTCCCCAGAGTGGGCAGGGAAGGGTTAAAGCCTTTGCACCTCTGGGCTCCTAGCCAGTTGCACCACCCCAGGCCCAGGGGATCCTTTGGTTGCGTACCTCACCCAGGTGAGTGTTCAGCCCCAGGTAAACACAGAATGAGTGGAATGTTTTACGGTCAGGCAGCACCTGTTTAGGTTTTTGGGTGGGATTTCCAGGCCTGGTACTCAGGCAGGAGCAGAATGTGACACCTCCTCCCCCATTCCACTTTGAGGGAGAGAGGATAGTTTTTCTCTTTCATTGAGCGCTCTGGCTTTGAACAAGCCACGCAGTTGTAAAGGGCAGGGAGGGAAAGAAAAAGCAGAAACCTCTGGCAAACATGTTGCAGTCCAAGGTGAAAAGCTCTTTTGTTTTAGTCCATGGACTGGAGTCAGTGCAGGTGGAGTCTGAGAGCCCCCTCCTGCAGTTGACAAAGGCCGAGAGAATCCAGGAGTGAAAAGCTGCTACAAAGGTGAACCCTGAGAACCAGGGGTGGGCCTGAGACTTGCAACAAGAGTTTCAGACTTAGATGCCTACAGGGGCCTGGAGGCAATGTCAGAGATTGAAATGTGGGGGCAAGTAAGCAACAGGGAGTGGTGGAGACTGTGGCAAACCCCAAGATACATGGCTATGCAGTCTCTGCTGACCAGGAACCCACAGTTTCCAGAATCTTCTGATTTTTTGTTGTTCTTTCTATTTTCGAATGAAGCTGGCTGTCCGGCTTTATTTGTGTCATTTTCTAGTTTTTAGGACTCTGTCAACTTTTTTTTTTTTGGTATGGGCTGTGGGCTAGCGTGTTGATTCTCCTGCAGACAGCTGTATGTGCACACTTAGTCACTCAGCTGTGTCCGACTCTTTTGTGATCCAATGGACTCTAGCCCTCCAGGCTCCTCTGTCTGTGGAACTTTCCACACAAGAATACCGAAGTGGGTTGCCTTTTCGTACTCCAGAAGATCTTCCCTACCCAGGGACTGAACCCATGTCTCCTCCATTGGCAGGTACATTCCTTACCACTGAGCCATCTGGGAAGCCTATGGACAGTTGTGGTCAGATGTTAATTGTCTTAGTGAGAAGAAGACGTTTAAGATGTGAACACACTTAGCTACATAGCAGTCCATTCATTATTTAGCAAATCTGTTATCTTTAATTTCATTTTGCTGCTTAACGAATTCTCTTATTCCTAGTATTATAATATGTAATTCCCTACAAGTATTATTAAGCCAGAAATACCAATGCCTTGATGAACTCAGCAGACCACTGAGTAGTTACTCTTCAGTGTGAAAACAGGAATTTGGCTTCTCTTGATTGAGTTTACTTTGCCACTGGGTTTGTGGTATTGGTGCCCAACAGGAAGTGTTTCTGTTTGTACAGTAAGATTTTATGTATCAAATAAAACATATGCCCTGAAATAAGGCATTTGCTCCTAACTTCTCTGCTGGCTTTTGTGGTTGTGTTTGAAAAGTTACCAGTCTACTCAAGGTCTTTCTGTCTTCCTGATGTGCTGAATTGGGAGACAAACAGGAAAAGAAGTAGTGTCAGTGCTCACACTGGGGTAGTACTCACCCACTCACCCCAAAATGCAATCCACAAAACTTCATGACAAAGATTTCAGGGTATTTCAGCATTCCAGCTTGCTTTGTAAATAAACAGTTCATTTGTAAAGGAACAGTGTATGTATGTGTGTATAAACACACACACATAAATATAAGTATACAGGCTGTATTTATATAAGTACATACACATATTCATTATGGATCATCTTTTGTTAAACTTTCATTAAGTGTTTATTTCTACTATTCTTTTTGAAAATTTAAAATGAAAAAAATATATAGATTTCCTTTTTGGTACCGGTTTTTTTTTTTTTTGGTATGGGCTGTGGGCTAGCGTGTTGATTCTCCTGCAGACAGCTGTATGTGCACACTTAGTCACTCAGCTGTGTCCGACTCTTTTGTGATCCAATGGACTCTAGCCCTCCAGGCTCCTCTGTCTGTGGAACTTTCCACACAAGAATACCGAAGTGGGTTGCCTTTTCGTACTCCAGAAGATCTTCCCTACCCAGGGACTGAACCCATGTCTCCTCCATTGGCAGGTACATTCCTTACCACTGAGCCATCTGGGAAGCCTATGGACAGTTGTGGTCAGATGTTAATTGTCTTAGTGAGAAGAAGACGTTTAAGATGTGAACACACTTAGCTACATAGCAGTCCATTCATTATTTAGCAAATCTGTTATCTTTAATTTCATTTTGCTGCTTAACGAATTCTCTTATTCCTAGTATTATAATATGTAATTCCCTACAAGTATTATTAAGCCAGAAATACCAATGCCTTGATGAACTCAGCAGACCACTGAGTAGTTACTCTTCAGTGTGAAAACAGGAATTTGGCTTCTCTTGATTGAGTTTACTTTGCCACTGGGTTTGTGGTATTGGTGCCCAACAGGAAGTGTTTCTGTTTGTACAGTAAGATTTTATGTATCAAATAAAACATATGCCCTGAAATAAGGCATTTGCTCCTAACTTCTCTGCTGGCTTTTGTGGTTGTGTTTGAAAAGTTACCAGTCTACTCAAGGTCTTTCTGTCTTCCTGATGTGCTGAATTGGGAGACAAACAGGAAAAGAAGTAGTGTCAGTGCTCACACTGGGGTAGTACTCACCCACTCACCCCAAAATGCAATCCACAAAACTTCATGACAAAGATTTCAGGGTATTTCAGCATTCCAGCTTGCTTTGTAAATAAACAGTTCATTTGTAAAGGAACAGTGTATGTATGTGTGTATAAACACACACACATAAATATAAGTATACAGGCTGTATTTATATAAGTACATACACATATTCATTATGGATCATCTTTTGTTAAACTTTCATTAAGTGTTTATTTCTACTATTCTTTTTGAAAATTTAAAATGAAAAAAATATATAGATTTCCTTTTTGGTACCGGTTCCTCTGCTTCATGCGAGGAACAGAAAGACTAGTTATAAACGATAGTTTGAGAGCCACTGGCCTTTAGGAAGTTTGTTCTTAATTCAGTGGATAATGGAGAAGTAATACAGGGGTTGGAAAGGAGGTATATTGCTGGCAGAACTGTGGGCTGTCGGGGGTGGGGGTGGGCTTTGGACGGGGGAGTGGTTGGAGTCTGAGGCCAGCTCCAGGAGGCATTTGATCTGGCCTCCTGGGGAGGGTTGAAGAGGCCTGTGTAAGAGCAGGGGTCTTGATGGGGGTGGGAGAAGGGCTGCTGAGAGAGGCGTGGCCCACGAGCGGTCCGAAGCCTCAGCAGGGTTGCTTGTGGGGGTGGAGAGAAGGGGCCCATTTGTGTCTCCCTGCCTTAGCATGGCAGTGCCACCCTGGAGTCTGTGGAATTCTGGGAAGAGCTGCTTTGCGGGTTTGGGAGTGAGCGCACCTTACAGGGACCACTCTCAGAAGACGTTCCGGTTTGTAGAGGAGACATCTTTTGCGCGGGACCAGCATCTTGCATGATTCAAACACTCCGGAAAACAGAGTGCCCTCTCTCACGGCGGCACTCTGATCATCTCATGTTTTAAGGAGGTGTAAATATCATGCAGATTGGCACACAGAATGTGTTAAAATAGGAGCGTGTTAGTGGAAATTTAGGCCCTTCACCTTGAGTGTGAAATGATGCAATACACATGAATTTGACACCCTGAATTATTTCGGTACGGCGCAGTCTAAGGCATGGCACGCGGAGTGAAGTAGAGATTAGAGCCCTTCAGGACGGCATGTCATGGAGACGCATAGGCAGCGCTCAGTGCAAAAAATGCATCTTAGAGTAATCCCTTCAGTCTTGTTCAGCGCTTAGTGAGATCAGCATTTCTGGCTGCCATTCCTGTGTGGGTTGAGAAGCCGGTTCCCTGAGATTAGTGGCTCCTTTGCATTACAGCGGCTGGAAGCGCGCCAAGGGTGTGTAGG
The DNA here is from genome assembly GCA_006408675.1 of Madoqua kirkii. Lineage (NCBI taxonomy): Eukaryota > Metazoa > Chordata > Mammalia > Artiodactyla > Bovidae > Madoqua > Madoqua kirkii. Next base: position 9,890 of record SJYC01010037.1, on the reverse strand, counting down.
TCTTGACCAGGGCCTGGCACTCAAGGGGATGACAAGTCTGTCCTCCACAGGCGTGACATGACCTGTTTTCTTATTCCTCATTGGCTTTACCAGACCTTAGAAGTAGATATGATTTTTTCTGTGAGTTTCAGGTAAAGCTAATAGATTCTTTACTTAACAAGAACCACTGTAATACGATGGGGCTTCCCTGGTGGCTCAGATGGCAAAGAATCTGCGTGCAATGTGAAAGATTCGATGGTTCCCCAGGTTTAATACCTGGATTGGGAAGATCTCCCGGAGAAGGGAATGGCAACCCACTCCAGTATTCTTGCCTGGAGAATCCTTCTGGACAGAGAAGCCTAGCGGGTTATAGTCCATGGGATCACAAAGAGTGGAACATGACTGAGCGACTAACATCACAATAAGGTGATAGGCAATCTTTCTTACAACAGCTTGCCTGGTATTCTGCACGCCTGACATTTCTCTTAAAATCTACTCATTTCTCAACTGTGACTTTAAATGCTAACTGCCCTACCTGGTATTCAGAAATGATGCCACATGTCTTTCACATTAAGTGTAGCTCTGGAAATGAAGTTTTGGGTGAAGTAGTGTCACTAGGCCATGTTAAGAGAAATATAACCCTAAGTCTTTTGCATTTAACTTTTCCATCTATTAACGCGAGTACCCTGTTAGCCGGCACCTGCACCAGGCCTGGTGAGGGTAGCTAGGCACCAGACAGTCATTCAGCAGATTTGTATTGAGTGCCTACTCTGTATAGGCGCTGTTCAGGTCCAGCAGTGAAAAGAAGAGAGTGTAGTTCCTGTCTTCCCAAAGTGGATATTCTAATGGGGCAGACAGACAGTAAGTAAAACTTGTAGCACCTGGGTGTGGTACATGCTGCTGGCCAGGCTGATAGGTGGATGCAGAGGGAAGTGGTGGATACAGCGTTTGCTGGGATGACCAGGGGAAAGCTTTTGGTGGGCACCTCGGCTAAACAGGTGAAAGAATGTTCTTGGCAGAGGGAAGATGCTCTGAGATAGGCCAGGTCCTGGCATGTGGAGGGAGCAGGGAGGCCAGGGTGTCTCGAGCGGAGGGAGCCAGGAGCAGAGCAGCAAGAGATGAGGTCAGAGGAGAGGGGGCCCCACATCGTGCAGAGCCTTAGGGATCGTTGTGTATGCTTTGGCTTTAATTTGGCGTTTGAGGAGCCTTTGGAAGGTTTGGAGCCAAAGAGTGATATCAGAGGTACGTTTTAAGGTTACGGTGAACACCAATACAGTATACTAACACATATATATGGAATTTAGAAAGACGGTAATGATAACCCTGTATGCGAGACAGCAAAAGAGACACAGATGTAAAGAACAAACTTTTGGACTCTGTGGGAGAGAGAGAGGGGCCTTTCTACAACTAGAGAAAGGCCTGTGCAGCAGCAAAGACCTAGAATGGCCCCCAAATAATAATACCGAAAGAAGACACTAGGGCAATAATCATCTGAAAGATGATGCCGGGACCTGCTGGTAGCTATGGCCCCTCTGCAAGAGGTGGCCGTGTTCTGAATGTTCCAGGTGGCCATATCCTGGGTGTTCTGAAAGGCCAGTGGGTTTACCAAGAAATCGAGTGGTGGTATGAGAGAATACCCATGATGTTTTTGGTTTGGGGAGTTGGAAAGACAGAGTTGCTGTCCATGAAGAGGTGGGAGAGTGTGGGAAGAGGTGGTTAAGGGAATATCTGGATTTGAAATATCCAGTGCTTACTGGTTTGCTGAATGAAGCCAGTGGTTGGATGAGTGTGTGTGCATTAATGGGGGAGCCTGGGACTAGAAAGACATTTGGTGGCCACTGGGGTATACGTCGGATGTCAGAGAAGGAAATGGCAACCCACTCCAGTGTTCTTGCCTGGAGAATCCCAGGGACGGGGGAGCCTGGTGGGCTGCCGTCTATGGGGTTGCATAGAGTCGAACACAACTGAAGTGACTTAGCAGCAGCAGCAGCAGCAGCAGCAGCAGCAGCAGCAGCAGCAGCAGGGGTATACAACGTGGTGTTAAAATCTCTGAGGCTGGATGGTGTCTCCCATTGAGCAGGCAGAGGGAGACAAGAGAAGAGAAGAAATCTGGGGTATCCCCACCTTTACAAGTCTGGAGGAGTTGAGCAACCAGCAAGTCGCTGCTGGTAAATAGAAGGACATTTGTGTGTGTGTGGAGGGATGATGTACAAGAAAGAGTGATCAGCTGGGCCCAGTACTGCTGGTGGGCCAATAAGGGGAGACTGAAAATTGACCAGAGTATTTAGTGTGTGGAAGATATTGGTGAACTTGACAGTTTTGGTAGGTTGATGGATGCAAAAGTCTGAATAAACTGAAGAGCAAACGGGAGAAAGAGACACTGATGTCCTGAGAGACCACGCAGTGTTAAAGCGACTTCCCGAACGCAGCACTGTTTTAGTCTCAGTGTGACTTAAGGGCTGAATGCATTTTAACCGTTTAAAATCTGTAACCATCTTTTGGAATAGACGACTGCTTGGTAACTAGATATTTGATGAATTAAGACATGTTTTGCCCTCCCTGAACTGGGTAACAGAACACCGTAGATTATTGAGTCTCTTAACTTTTAATACTAACAAAGCTATTCATTCACTGAATGACTGTGGACCCATGGCTTCCATAGAGAAGAGTTATTCCACAGAAGCTCTCTCTCTGCTTCATGTGTGCGTGCTTAGTTGTGTCCGACTCTTTGTGGCCCCATGGACTATAGCCTGCCAGGCTTCTCTGTCTATGGAATTTTCCAGATGAGAAGACTAGAGTGGGTAGCCATTTCCTCCTCCAGGGGATCTCCTCCCCGGGGATGGAACATGTATCTCTTGCATCACCTGCATTGGCAGGCACATTCTTTACCACTGTACCTCCTGGGAATCTCTCTCTGCTCCATGTTTTTCCATAAATATATATGGGTTTTGTGTTATTCCATAGTTTACCCACTTAGGTAGAAAGTATTTTTATGGATGGACCCAAAACCTCAGAAGAATCCCTCGTTGCTGATACTCACTTTCATATAAGATATGAAATGTTTTGAATGCAGTGAAATCATGTATGAAAGTGAAAGTGAAGTAGCTCAGTCGTGTCCGACTATTTGCAACCCTATGGACTGCAGCCAAACAGGCTCCTCCATCCTTGGGATATTTCAAGCAAGAATACTGGAGTGGGTTGCCAATTCCTCCTCCAGATCTTCCTGAACCAGGGACCGAACCTGGGTCTCCCGTGTTGTAGGCAGGCACTTTACTGTCTGAGCCACCAGGGAAGTCCCGAAATCATGTGTAAATGATGTTTATTACAGCCTGGAGGTGGAAGCCATTTGTTAGCAGGAAAACTGGTGCAAATAGAAATAAACCAGTCAGCTTTAAATGTAAATCATCAAACATTCATCAAGCACCTATCCTTTGTCTCTAGTAGGTGCAGTGATGGGGTCCCTGTGTCTTTGGCATCTTCTGTTGAGTGGAGTTTACAGGCAAGCCGACAGGCACTTCAGCTTCAGGGCATCCTAGAGTGCAGTGGAGTAATCAAGTGTTTGAACGGGCACAGCATGGAGGGCTCTTGGAGGAAGCCACATCCAAGTCCAGACCTGTAGGGTGAGCAGAAGGTAGCCATGCCTAGAGGAGGGAGGAGGGGAAAGAGAAGGTTTGGGAGAACACTGGGTGACCAGAGAGACATGGCATTTACTTGCAACTGAAAGAACTTGATTGTGCTGGGTCTGTCCAGAGGTGGTGTGGAGAGAGATGATCCTGGAGGAGTGATGTGTGTGGAGTGAGCTGTGTCCCCAGGGACCTGTTTATGCTTCTGAGCAGGTGGAAGTCAATGGAGGACTTTATGTCTTGGAGTGGCTTTCCTTTGGGAGGAAGTGTGTCAAGTAGATGGGGAAACAATGGAAACTGTGACAGAGTTTATTTTCTTGGGGTCCAGATCACTGCAGATGGTGACTACAGCCATGAAATTAAATGATTCTTGCTCCTTGAAACAATAGTATGGCAAACCTAGGCAGCATATTAGAGAGCAGAGAGGTTACTTTGCCAACAAAAATCCGTCTAGTCAATGCTATGGTTTTTCCAATAGTCATGCACGGATATGAGAGTTGTACCATAAAGAAAGCTGAGTGCCAAAGAACTGATGCTTTCAAACTGTGCTGTTGGAGAAGACTCTTGAGAGTCCCTTGGATTGCATGGGGATCAAACCAGTCAATCTTAAAGGAAATCAATCCTGAATATTCTTTGGAAGGACCAGTGCTGAAGCTGAAGCTCCAGTCCTTTGGCCACCTGATGCGAAGAGCCAACTCACTGGAAAAGACCTGATACTGGGAAAGATTGAAGGCAGAAGAAGGGGATGACAGAGGATGAGATGGGTGGGTGGCATCACTGACTCAATGGACATGGGTTTGAGTCAGTTCCAGGAGATGACGGAAGGACAGGGAAGGCTGGCGTGCTGCAGTCCGTTGCAAAGAGTTGGACATGACTGAGTACACACGAAATGTACGGGAAACCCTTGAACCTCAAGGAGAGATAGCGGTTAAAGCCTTTGTGCAAAAATTAACTTGACTTCCTGGGTATTTATTTCCTTTGATCTGTAAATGTGAAATTGACCAGACTTTTATAGCACAAGGGAACATAACTCTTCATTAAAAAGAGAAGTTTTTAAAACACTGACTTGATTGAAAAAAGAGGAGTTGGGCTGCTAGGCAGTGGGAGAGGGGAGGAGGTGGTGAGGATTGGCGGAGAAAGGCATCTGAGGAGGAGGAGGGGGCCGGGGAGCTGGAGGAAGTGAGGCTAAGGGGGTGTGGCCTGGAGGTCACACCTTGAGCTGTGGGTATTCAGTGTGTTATCATCTGCAGTCTGCTGCCCGTGGCTGATTAATGATTAATGATCCGTTCTAGCTCTGAGTATAATGCAGTCTTTATGTGATTCAGAGTTTTCACTCTAGTGGGTGAGCTAAAGCACTAGCGGAGTTATTTGTAGGAGTTTACGCTCTGGAAGTGGTCATAATGTGACCGCCGGATGGAAGGGGAGTTTGGGGGAAAATAGATACCTGTGTATGTATGGATGACTTGCTGTGCTGTGCACCTGAAACTTGGGCTTCCCAGGTGGCACCAGTAGTAAAAAACCTGCCTGCCAATGCAGAAGATGCAAGAGACGTGGGTTCAGTCCCTGGGTCAGGAGGATCCCCTGGAGGAGGGCATGGCAGCCCCCTCCAGTATTCTTGCCTGGAGAATCTCATGGACAGAGGAGCCTGGCTGGCAAAGAGTTGGATACGAATTAAGTGACTTAGCATGCACACACACACCTGAAGCTATTACACAGTTTTTCGATTACAGTCCAATATAAAGTAAAAAGTTTTTTTCTTTTTTTAAGTAGAACCTTGAAAAAAAAAGAAGTGGTCATAAGTATCATCCAAGGGCTTGAAAGTCTCCCCATCCCTGCAACCCAAAAGTATGCTGGAGCGTGTAAGAGATGCTGTCCCCTACTCCCAATTCCAGTTTTAGTTTGGTGCAGTTGATCACTGAAATCTTAACAGTATATACTATGAACATTTCAGATGCAAGCCCGGATGAATCACACTGGCTCTACCAGAAGTGGCTGCATGGGTATTCATTTCTGAGGTCCTGAACTCTGGAAGGACACGCAGATTATACTTAAAACTAATGGGACTTGATTATGGTAGGATGAAAAACAACAAATGGGGACCCACCTCTGCAGGGCGTGGCTGCCCTTCCTCCTGCTCTGCATTGTTCTGGGTGGTGGACGCGGCCACATCATTCCCAGGGTTAAACATATACCCAGTTCTGGGAAAGCTTCCATCTTCAACAGTCCACAGTGATCATTCAGGGAATGTGGTTTTAAAAATAATTTAACAAGGTAAAATTTTAGTTTTTAATAGTTACCACTTTAAAATCCCAGCCAGTTTTTCTGCTTCTATCCTCCCTGCCTCCTTCCCTGTGATTTCTGAGTATGAGATCTCTTGGAAGATCTTTATAGCTTTTACTGTAATCAATTTCACATCTTTCTCTGTATGTTTTACAATTGGAAGTTCTGTAATATCAGTTCTTTTTGCATCACTGAAGGTATTCCTGTTTCTCCTTCATCTTTTTAAAAAAAGCCTTAGAATGGATATTGCAAAAGTATTTTATTAGCTACTGTATAGCACTGGAACTCTGCTCAATATTTTGTGATAACCTAAATGGGAAAATAATTTGAAAATGAACAGATACTTATACTTGTATATGCATAACTGAATCACTTTGTTAAACATCTGAAACTAACAAAACATTGTTAATCCCTTACACTTCAATATAAAATAAAAATTAAAAAAGTATTTTCTTAAGGTAGCATGTATATTGATACTTTCTCCCTATTTTCTACTTTAAAACTAGTTACCTTGAAATAGTATGTAATGTTCCAATTCTGCTATAGAAATTCCAGCTTCTAAAATCATGTTATAGTGAATCAAGGAGAAAAGGAACATGTATGACTAACTAATGACAAAAGAAAAGAAAAGTACAAATGCCTAGATGCAACCAAAGAAATTCAGGGAAAACGCAAAGGAACTAAAAAAAAGCTGTCTTATTAAAAGTAGCGTGGTAGACTTCCTGGAAGCGGTCAATGCAGTGAAATCAATCTTTTGTAATGACATAATTGTCATCAGAATATCTGAAAACAGTTTTATGGGTTAAGGAAGGTAATTGGGCTTCCCAGGTGGCTCAGCCGTAAAGAATCTGCCTGCAGTGCAGGAGATTCGAGTTCAACCCCTGGGTGAGGAAGATCCTCTGGCGAAGGAAATGGCAATCCACTCCAGTATTCTTGCCTGGGAAATCCCATGGACAGAAGAGCCTGGTGGGCTCCGTTGGGTGGCAAAGAGTTGGACATGACTTAGCAACTAAACCATTGCCGTGAAGGTAATTATCATCCTTGCTGATAACTATGCTTCTCTGATAGCTCAGTTGGTAAAAAAATCTGCAGTGCAGGAGACCTCAGTTTGATTCCTGGATTGGGAAGATCCGATGGAGAAGAGATAGGTGATAACTGTAATGTTATGAAAACGTTGCTATTTTTCTTGTAAAAGCAGACTTCATTCACAGATCTTGTTATTATAATTGTTGGTTTTTTGTTTGCTTTTTATAGACCCAAAAGTATAAGGAAAGTGACATTGTTGCAGTGAGATGTAAAGAGTAGAGGTGGTTTTTTTTTTTGTTGTTACATGCAGTTAATATTCTTTTTCTCTTTTAAAAAATAACAACACAGTTTCATTCCAAAGCCCCATGACAGGATTAACATTTGCACTTGAGGTGGTCAGGCATGGTGTTTTTTTCTACTCAAATGAGGGCCTGCCTGTGCAATAAAGCTCTTGGTCAGCACTTGATGGGGGAGAAGGTAAAACCTAGCAAAGCTGGAGTCAGCTTTTAAAAATCATGGCTGTTGATGGAATGTGTTTACTCTGTAGTTAATTGCCTACGGTAGAGGAATAACTGTTTTAAGGCATTTGCCTGGAGAGAAAATGTATTCGTGTATCCATTCATAGCCTCCTCCTTTTCTGTCTGTTATGATTGTCTAAATCTGTGTGTTTGTGTTCGGGCCATTTCTCATCCTAAAAACACTTGTGGCTGCTCCAGTAGTACATAGTGGTTAAGACCAGGGAGGGCTGCTTACGTCTGGATCCTCTACCAGTCACTTACTAGATGTGTGCTGTTCACCAGTTTCTTTGCCTTCTTTAGTCAACTAGCTTATTTTTATTTTTTTAGGTTTTCAATTTGTTTTAGTTTTCATGGCCACACCACGTGGCATGTGGAATCTTAGTTCCCAGACCAGGCATCGAACCCACGTCCCCTCATTGGGAGCTCAGGATCTTCACCGCTGAGACCGCCTGAGAGGTCCTTCAGCTAACTTATTTTTAAATTTGGGATCATGCTGTTAGTAAACTCTTAGGGTTTATGTTGAGGATTCAGTGAGATAATGCTGGTAAAGTATTTCCCACAATAAATGATAAAATAAACTATATGCATATAGTCAGTGCTTTAAAAAACTCTAGCCCTTGTTTTATTACATACATGACAGGGATATCCTAGAGAAAACATTATTCATATTTCTGAGAGAATTTCCCCGTGGATTAGTGATGAAGAATCTGCCTGCAATGCAGGAGCCACAGGAGACTCAGGTTCAGTCCCTGGATTGGGAAGATCCTCTGGAGGAGGAAACGGCAGCCCACTCCAGTGTTCTTGACTGGAGAATCCCATGGACAGAGGAGCCTGGCGGGCTATCGCAGAGTCAGACACGACTGAAGCGAGTTAGCATCGTGCGTGAGCACATACTCTGCCTTTAACAAATGGTAAATTGCAACTCAGTGAGGAGAACAGTGGAGAGAGAGACTGGCCCACACACCCTTTGGGGAGTGTGTTGCTATCAGGTGGCACTGAAAATGGGAGACGCCAGTTCTGCCTCTGAAACTTTAAGATAGGGCGATTTCTGAATCTTTCTCGCTAGTTATTCCGCTAACGTGTTGGGAGGCTTAAGACCTTCCAGGAGCAATCTGTAGGATACAGTCACCAAGTCAGAAGAAAGGCTGTCGCTGGTGATGGGCCCTTTCAGTTTGTATTTTCTGTTTTATCACAATGAAAGTCCACGACTTACTCCGTTTCCTGCTCTGCCGTGGCATTTGATAACCGGTGGGTGTGACAGTAATCCCTGGGTGTGTCCCTGCTGGAGTGTGTATTCCAGTGACTAATCCTCTCTGTCATCAACTACCGTCCATGAACCCCACATGGAAGGTGCTCCGTCTCGCCAAGCCCCAATTAAGGAAACCAGCCCAGTTTCTTCTTGGGAGCCAAGGAGTTATTTCGTAAGACGTGCTCCTTAAGCACTGTGGGAATAGCTGTCAGCGTGGTGATTACTTGGGTTCTTTAGTCCCCAGGGTTGATTCCCTCAGTTTGAGAACCACAGAAAGTGGCAAACTTTTCAAAGGAATTTTAGGGTTACCCGTGCAGAGGGAGAAAGAATGGTCCCCGTGGATCTCAAAGAGGCATCTTTGCAGGTAGGTGCCTGGAGTGAGGTGGGCTGTGCTGGGGCAGACCTGGATTCACGGGCAAGACCCTTCCCTGATGTTTCTTAGGAAGGCATAGGGGGGCCAAAGAGAAAGCTTGTCATTGACCTGACTTGCCTATCCATGGGTAGAGTACTTTCTGTAAGGCATCTTTGAGTGGAGGCGGGTGTTGTCTTTTTTTAGTCCATGTGTACCTGCTTCCAGAACAGGGTTTCAGCAATGATGAATGTAGACGAGTTCTCTTAAAACCAGATAAATCTGTATCAGGCCCTTTCCCCCTTGAGAATGTGTGTGTTCAGTCGCTCAATCGTGTCTGATTTTTCAACCCTATGGACTGTAGCTCTTGAAGCTCCTCTGTCCATGGAATTTCTCCTTTGTCCAAGAATACTGGAGTGGGTTGCCATTTCCTTCTCTAGGGTATTTTTCCAACCCAGGGATTGAACTCGAATCTCCTGCGTCTCCTACATTGGCAGGTGGATTCTTTACTCCTGAACCACCAGGAAAGCTGGGAGTATAAAGAAAAGGGTATTTTTTCCCCTAGGGTTATGGTTCCAGTGGGCTTCCCTGGTGGCTCAGCGGTGAAGAATCCGCCTGCAGCTGGAATCACAGAAGATGCAGGTTTGATCCCTGCTTCAGGAAGATCCCCTGGAGAAGGGCATGGCAACCCACTCCAGTATTTTTGCCTGGGAAATCCCATGGACAGAGGAGGCTGGAGGGCTACAGTCCATAGAATCTCAAAGAGTTGGACTCAACTGAAGTGACTTAGCACGTACCTATACTACCGTGGTTCCAGCACTCAGATTTTCATGTCCCCCCCCCCCCCCCCCCCCCCCCCCCCCCCC
>SJYC01010036.1:0-48833 GCA_006408675.1 Madoqua kirkii | reverse complement strand
CCCCCCCCCCCCTTCCGGGCCCCCCCCCCCCCCCGCCCCCACTGCTGTCTAATCTTGAGGGTTGGCAATAACCATAGGTCATGTAGTCCAAATACATGTTCTTTTGAATAAATAAGTTGTTTCATTTTAAAGCTAAAGAAACTGTAGCCCAGAGAGTCCCATGGCTAAGATGTAACAGAGGACCTAGACTAGAAAGAGAATTCCCTGGATTCCCAGTTCTGGATGTTTCTGATTATAGTATTTCCGAAACCTTACCCTAATTGCCCTCTACCCACAAATCCTATAAAACTGATAGCCTTGTAGGTCCCACCCACCAGCAGTGGTGTGGAACATCACTTGCCCATGTGTATTGCAGTCGAGGGCAGTGAGCCTGGTTAACCATCTGTGATGCAGACTGAGTGTGGACTTACGGGGGGTCCAGTGGGGAGGAGCTTTCCGTCTAGCAGGGAGGTGGCAATACTGATTATTATACATATGGGGCAGTGCATTCAGTGATGGACATATTTATAGGTCCAGAAGCTGTACAGAGGAGCAGAGAATGCATTGTGTATGTGTGCGCGCGTGTGTTTAGGGGACAGTTGTTTGTGAAGGTTTTTAAGGATAAAGGGGAGTGTGCTGGCCAGATGGAGGTTGAGGATGGAGTCTTTTAGGTTAAGATTTTGGAAAACTAAACAGCAGTCCATTGGCGGCGCTGGAGGATGAACTGGGGGGTGGGATCACGGTCGCCTGCAGACGTCTCTAGGCGGTACTCACATTGTTCACTTCCTCCAGTCTGTTTCAGAATGGAGAGAGATATGGAAAGTTCATCAGTGACTCTCAGTTTCCTTTTGGGCTAAAGAACATGAAGTGTCTTTGAATAGGATGGCTGGTGTGACCGGGAGAGGCGGTGACGAATGTGGACTGCCAGGTCCCTGGGGGCTCTGTGGCTCCGGTGTCATCAGGGAAGAAGGTTCAGGAATCGTGCTTGACTTTGGACTCAGAAAGGCAGCAGGTTCTGTCCGGAGCCTTCCTGCCCTTCCTCCAGGATGCCGTTGGGTGAAGGTGTGGATGCAGGTTTACATGTTCAGCTTCTGGAACCAGACACCATTGCCTTTCAGTTTTCATGGCTTTGGAGGAAATAGATAACGAATGATAGGAAACAGCTGCTCCTAACGGGGCAGCCAGAAATGCAACCTCATGGAGCAGCGTGGTCATCACGAGAATATTCATGCAAAGTCCTCTCTGATTAAACAGTGGGAGCTGTGGAATGTGGCTTGTTTTCGTCTATTTACCCCCTCCCCCCATTGTCTTTCTGTTGCTTGCAGCTTTTATTATTATTCATCCAGTAACACAGAAATGTTTCCTTGTAAAAAAACTTAAACAAGCTAACTCGATAATTAGGGTTTCTCTGGTGGCTCAGATGGTAAAGGATCCACCTGCAGTGCAGGAAACCTGAGTTCCATCCCTGGGTTGGGAAGATCCCCTGCAGAAGGGAATGGCTACCCACTCCAGTATTCTTGCCTGGGAAATCCCTTGGACAGAGGAGCCTGGAGGGCTACAGTGCAGGGATTTGCAAAGAGTTGGACACGACTGAGCGACTGAGCTCACACACTAGATAATTAAAAGGTGTATCTAATTTCTACCTTTGTGCTAAAGCCTTTTCCTTTGTTAGAGTTGGATGTGAGCACCTTCTAGAATCCTTCTTAGACGTTTACATATATGTTTACACAGGTTCATGAATAATTATTTTCATTTATATAAATGGATTTACATATAGTTTGAATCTGATCCATGTTTTCTTTTTTTTTCACATTTCATACTGTCTTAAAGGTCTGTCACTTTATTTAGGTAATCCATTTTAGAAGTAATTTTTGTATACAATTAAACTCAGTTAACTTTGTCAGGAATTTGGGAATGGTGGTGTAGAGATCTGGATGTCTCTTAGGAACAGGAGGTTGTGGGGGCTTATATGTTGGTGCCTAACAAGGATTCAGGATGTTTTATGGCAGACGGGCTGGCACCTGGCAAAATATCTTGGGTCAGCCTGACGGGAGAACTGATCTCCTGCTGTGAGAGTTTATTACTGTACACCAGCTTGGTTTCAAGCACACAGCCTTTCTTGCCAGAATCACATTAAAGTGAGAGATGGCTGATAACACAATCTTTGAGATCTCTGACTTCATCGAGAAAATGTGGGACTTGACTCTTTCCTCAAAGTGTGCTTCATAATTTTGCAGAGCTTATTTAAGAGAAGTTGACCCAAGGGACAAGGGAACTTTGAATTATAACCCGGTGAACTGGGACCCAGAAATGATGAGAGGGAAACCTTTGGAAGGGGAAATGGGACCAGTCATTGTGATACATTCATGGGCTGTTGACATCATGGGAAGCAGTTGATGACCTCTTGCTAAAATTGTTCATTTGAGCTTGCCAAACCCAAACAGACTATGGGCATTTGTGGCTGTTCCCCAAAGTACAGCAGCAATTGTCCCAGGAGCTGTTGGAATGCTGGCGTTATGACCTCTGTGCATGTTGTTTAGACAAAGGGGGAAGACGCCTTCTCGGCTTGACAATTTGCCAGCCACCTGCTGTCATTCTTTTTCTTCAGTGCTTTGAAAGTGACCAGAACATGGTCATCAGGCCTCTTGTAAAAATAACAACATGGGCATGTGTAAAATCACAAAGTCCAAGACGCTGATGTATTACAGAGGACACATGGCAATGGGTGCCTATTTTCCTCATCTGTTTTCTTGATGCATCAGTCTCTCATATTTCATGTGGCCAGTTGCTGCCTTAAAGGGGACATTCTAGAGGAGAGATGGACTTTCATGGGACAGTTACTTAGATCTTTTACTGGAATTAGCTATTATCAAATAAGCACTGCAGTGATCTTCACATTTCTTGACCATGTGGGGCCAATTGGTGGCTATATAAAGAAATCCTAATTTCTAGCTGTAACGGCACATGCACAGTTAGCTATTTTACTCTGGCTTTCAAGGAAATTGGGGTTGGTGGGAGATAAAGAGGTTATGAGCGTGGTATTCCGTCAGCTGTGAAATTGTGCTTTGCAGCTCTGTGGTGTCATGTCACAGTGGATGAGAGGGACAGGCTCGCGTGTTGTTCTTTGTCACCCATTGCCTCTTTGCTTAATGAAGCGTCAGACGGTTTGATCACATGAAGGACCAATCAGCGAGATAGCTCTGTTTGCCTGGATCCATCCTGCTCTTGTGATCCTCCCACACTTGCGGGCAGTACTTGCCTGGAGAGGTCAAGGGAGGGAGGGAGAAGGCAGAGCCAGGGTTGGGCGGAACGGAAAACCCTGTGTGGAGTTCCTACTCCGGTGCTTCCTGGGGGGCTAACCTTACACATGGAGCCCTTCAGAGCATGCTTCCTCATCTGCCAGCGGGGCTAATGGCTTCCCTGGTGGTGCAGTGGTTAAGAATCCACCTTCCACTGCCAGGGACACAGGTTCGATCCCTGGCCAGGGAGCTAAGATTCCACATGTCTTGGAATGACTAAGCTACTGAGCCTGGGAGCCTCAACCAGAGAGAAGCCTGCATACCGCAACTAAGGTCTGATGCAGCCAAAAATAAATAAGTAAATATATTTAAAAAATGAGGATAATAAGTCTGTTTTCATCTGCATCTCCATTGCTTCCCCGAAAGTAGGTTCATCAGTACCTTTTTTCTAGATTCCATAGATATGCGTTCAATATACATTTGTTTCTCTCTTTCTGACTTACTTCTCTCTGTAGTAGAGGCTCTAGGTTCATCCACCTCACAACAACTGCCTCAGATTCACTCCTTTTTGTGGCTGAGTAACATTCCATTGTGGGGTTTCCGTGGTGGCTCAGCAGTAAAGAATCTGCTTGCAAAGCAGGAGCTACAGGAGATGGAGTTTCGACCCCTGGGTCGGGAAGATTCCTCTGGAGGAGGGCATGGCAACCCCCTCCAGCATTCTTGCCTGGAGGATCCCACGGACAGAGGAACCTGGCGGGCTCTGGTCCATAGGGCCGCAAAGAGTTGGACACAACTGAAGCGCCTGAGCGTGCACACCTGCAGCGTTCCGTTGCACATATGTACCACATCTTCCCTAGCCCTTCATCTGCCCATGGACATCTTGGTTGCTCTGTGATGACCTGGGGGGGTGGGATGGGGGCGCAGAGGAGGCTCAAAAGGGAGAGGAGATGTATGTATATATTTATAACTGATTATATGTATAATTATGACTGTGACTGATTTCTAGGACGGCAGAAACCAACACAACATTGTAAAGCAACTTTCCTCCAATTAAAAAACAAGAGAGAAGAAAGAAAATGGAGATAATAATACATCATAGGGTTCTTCTGAGGATTAATCAGACCCTGGGAGTGAGTGCCCAGCTCCTGTTACCGAATACAGAAAGAGCCAGAAGTGGAACTTGTGATTTCTTTCTTTGTCTTTCATACTCCCCTGTCCTTAAATGAGATGGCCCCGGCCCTGGACATTCTGGTGCTTGGTTCTCATTCATCAGGGATAGCTCTCTGTGATTTACAGTCAACAAAATGAAAGTTCGCTTCTTTAAAAATCACCCTCCTGGAGTTGCAGCCATCCCGCCATCTGTCTCCCTCTGCCCCTCCCCCAGCCTGCCCACTGCATGCAGTAAACCCCAGGTCTGTTCAAGGGAAGAACTAATTTTAACCACAGTGTGAAGGCATGTGGGGGCTGGGGGAGCCTAGAGTTACAGTAAGCTGCAAGCACACAATCTCAAATTATGACTTTGGCACAAATTTTACATTTGTCTCTTCCAGGTGCTTCCTCTAGACCAAAGACGATAGAATTCCACAGAGAAAAGACACTTGGTTATTTAAAAAGCCATTTTGCAATACGTGAACGTGACCATTTCACAAAGCCGTCACAGTTCTGAATTGCACATCTCCCTATTAATCTTTCGCAGGGGGCTCGATTTGTGTGGTGATCACTGTCAGCCCTGGTTTGACTCATGCATTCCTCGCAGCCGCAGTAAGATCTGTGTTTATGTGAAATATGGAAACGATTTCTCCTCCTCTTTCTTCTGTGCTTGAGTTGGGATAGTGCCGCTGAGTTGTTTTCCATTGTTATTTTTAAAGGGTCTTCAGTTTCAGAATTCCAGTCTGGGCTTGAGCGGGACAGCTGGCAGCAGGGCTTAGGCTAGTCTTTGTGCGATCTGGCCTTGGATCCAGCATCTTTACCCCAAAACAGGAGGCCCTGCTTTCAAACTCTGATGTGCCCAACGCTGAAAACAAAGTGGAAGCTAAAATAGTGGTAGAGAAATCTGCACTGATGGAAGAAGTTTTTTTACCCTAAAATCTGTCTTCTTTATCAAGACTCATATGTCTTGTGTCTTGGTCTCTCCTGTTTTTTTTTTTTTTTTTCCTTCTCCTTCAACTGCTTGGGTACCATGAGGATGGGGAAGGTGTAGGCTGAGTTGTTACGGGTCCAGAGTTGAGTTGTACAAAGAGAAAAAATCAGAAAAAAGAGTGTGTTTTGATCTTCCTGAAAAAGAAAGTTTTCTGAGAAGGATTCCAGGCTATGAAAGGATTAGCTGCTTTCATTGGGTCCAACACCACATTCTCATTGCATCGTTAGCAGTCCTTGTAAAGTGTCTTGGCAAATAGGGGCGCTTCCTTCACAGCAGACTGTTTTTCCAACTGCAGATTTATAACTGCTTCATGTGCCATGACGCATGGCGAGGTGTCAAGATCATTTTATGGGAGGAAAACCCCCCAAAGACTTTTAAAGCATGCAGCTTTCAGGGGAAAAAAATACGTCAGTTTTACAAAGACGGTATTGGTGGGTTTATGCTTTGCTCATGGGCAGACCTTTTGAAAGATGACAGTGTAAAAGGAGGACATGCATTTCATTCATTCATTCACGGAGTCCCTAAGGTACGGCTGTCTTGAAGGGCCAGGTGCTGGAAGTGTAAGGACGAGTGTCATTTTGGCCTTTAAGTGGTGGTGGTGGCAGTTTCATTGCTGAGTTTACATCTGACTCTTGCAACCCCATGGACTGTAGCCTGCCAGGCTCCTCTGTCCGTGGGATTCTCCAGGCAAGAATACTGGAGCGGGTTGCCATTCCCTTCTTCAGGGTATCTTCCCCACCCAGGGATCGAACCTGTGCCTGCTGAGTTGCAGGTGGATTCTTCACCATCTGAGCCATCAGGAAAGCCCCTTTTACTCAGGAGTCAGAGGCATGAGTCAGAATACCTCGTCCAGATGGCAGGAAGTTAGGAGTGATGAACTCTACTGGCGTAGGAGGTGGTGGGTGGCTGGTGTCCAGAGACGACCTCATAAAGGAAAGGAAGAAGCTTCAGGTGAATCTCAGAAGACCGGGAAGAATTTGCCAGATCAGATAGGAGTGTGAGACGCATTGCAGGCAGAAGGAGAGCAAATGTAAAGGTGTGAACGTATGAAGCAGCAGGGTGTGTTAGGAGAAGGAGCCCCAGCTCTGGGAGGCCTGAGCTGCCAGACTCGGGAGGCAGCAGGCAGGGGAGGGGCCTGGTCAGGAAGCCTGGGGGCTTACTTCCAGAGGCCTTTGTAGGTCACAGGGTCCTGCTGTTGCCTTCTGGACTTTGCTCCCCTCACGTGAGCGGCTTTCTCTGATTAGTACCGTTCTGATTTCCTTTCCCTGCCTTCTTCCCAGCTCTTACCCCTGACCTGTCATAGGCTGGTGTGTTTGTTGCCTGTGCCCCATTGTTTGAATGAAGACCCCAGGAGAGCAGGGCCTTCCTCCTGTGTGGATGGCTGTGTCCCCAGTGCCAACACCAGTGATGTTCCAGAGTTTGGGCTTCATCCTCTGAGTGCTGGGGAACCATTGAAGATGCTGACTAGGAGTGGGGTGGGGTCACATGAGTGACCGGGGTGTTGGGAAGAGCAGTGTGAATGTCACGGCCAGCTGATGACAGATGAGGAGAGAAGCGCCTTGGTGCATACGGAGGGCAAGGGAAGGAAGCCGTGATCCTGCTCCTCGGCTACCTTGGATGGGGCCCAGCTTTGCTGCCCTGGTTATCAATTGGTGGTGCTAGTGGTAAAGAACTCGCCTGCCAGTGCAGGAAACTTGAGACGTGGGTTCGATCCCTTAGTTGGGAAGATCCCCTGAAGGAGGAAATGGCAACCCACTCCAGTATTCTTGCCTGGAGAACCCATGGACAGAGGAGCTTGGCAGGCTACAGTCCCTGGAGTCACAAAGAGTTGGACACAACTGAAGCGACTTAACACCCACAGTATTGATCTCATTCTATAGCAGATGTTTTGAAACTTTATTAAATGTTACAGAGAAGCTCTAAGAATTTTCTTTTCCCTCCTTTACAATCCAGTATTTTTTTTTTTTTTTTTTCCTTCTCCTTCAACTGCTTGGGTACCATGAGGATGGGGAAGGTGTAGGCTGAGTTGTTACGGGTCCAGAGTTGAGTTGTACAAAGAGAAAAAATCAGAAAAAAGAGTGTGTTTTGATCTTCCTGAAAAAGAAAGTTTTCTGAGAAGGATTCCAGGCTATGAAAGGATTAGCTGCTTTCATTGGGTCCAACACCACATTCTCATTGCATCGTTAGCAGTCCTTGTAAAGTGTCTTGGCAAATAGGGGCGCTTCCTTCACAGCAGACTGTTTTTCCAACTGCAGATTTATAACTGCTTCATGTGCCATGACGCATGGCGAGGTGTCAAGATCATTTTATGGGAGGAAAACCCCCCAAAGACTTTTAAAGCATGCAGCTTTCAGGGGAAAAAAATACGTCAGTTTTACAAAGACGGTATTGGTGGGTTTATGCTTTGCTCATGGGCAGACCTTTTGAAAGATGACAGTGTAAAAGGAGGACATGCATTTCATTCATTCATTCACGGAGTCCCTAAGGTACGGCTGTCTTGAAGGGCCAGGTGCTGGAAGTGTAAGGACGAGTGTCATTTTGGCCTTTAAGTGGTGGTGGTGGCAGTTTCATTGCTGAGTTTACATCTGACTCTTGCAACCCCATGGACTGTAGCCTGCCAGGCTCCTCTGTCCGTGGGATTCTCCAGGCAAGAATACTGGAGCGGGTTGCCATTCCCTTCTTCAGGGTATCTTCCCCACCCAGGGATCGAACCTGTGCCTGCTGAGTTGCAGGTGGATTCTTCACCATCTGAGCCATCAGGAAAGCCCCTTTTACTCAGGAGTCAGAGGCATGAGTCAGAATACCTCGTCCAGATGGCAGGAAGTTAGGAGTGATGAACTCTACTGGCGTAGGAGGTGGTGGGTGGCTGGTGTCCAGAGACGACCTCATAAAGGAAAGGAAGAAGCTTCAGGTGAATCTCAGAAGACCGGGAAGAATTTGCCAGATCAGATAGGAGTGTGAGACGCATTGCAGGCAGAAGGAGAGCAAATGTAAAGGTGTGAACGTATGAAGCAGCAGGGTGTGTTAGGAGAAGGAGCCCCAGCTCTGGGAGGCCTGAGCTGCCAGACTCGGGAGGCAGCAGGCAGGGGAGGGGCCTGGTCAGGAAGCCTGGGGGCTTACTTCCAGAGGCCTTTGTAGGTCACAGGGTCCTGCTGTTGCCTTCTGGACTTTGCTCCCCTCACGTGAGCGGCTTTCTCTGATTAGTACCGTTCTGATTTCCTTTCCCTGCCTTCTTCCCAGCTCTTACCCCTGACCTGTCATAGGCTGGTGTGTTTGTTGCCTGTGCCCCATTGTTTGAATGAAGACCCCAGGAGAGCAGGGCCTTCCTCCTGTGTGGATGGCTGTGTCCCCAGTGCCAACACCAGTGATGTTCCAGAGTTTGGGCTTCATCCTCTGAGTGCTGGGGAACCATTGAAGATGCTGACTAGGAGTGGGGTGGGGTCACATGAGTGACCGGGGTGTTGGGAAGAGCAGTGTGAATGTCACGGCCAGCTGATGACAGATGAGGAGAGAAGCGCCTTGGTGCATACGGAGGGCAAGGGAAGGAAGCCGTGATCCTGCTCCTCGGCTACCTTGGATGGGGCCCAGCTTTGCTGCCCTGGTTATCAATTGGTGGTGCTAGTGGTAAAGAACTCGCCTGCCAGTGCAGGAAACTTGAGACGTGGGTTCGATCCCTTAGTTGGGAAGATCCCCTGAAGGAGGAAATGGCAACCCACTCCAGTATTCTTGCCTGGAGAACCCATGGACAGAGGAGCTTGGCAGGCTACAGTCCCTGGAGTCACAAAGAGTTGGACACAACTGAAGCGACTTAACACCCACAGTATTGATCTCATTCTATAGCAGATGTTTTGAAACTTTATTAAATGTTACAGAGAAGCTCTAAGAATTTTCTTTTCCCTCCTTTACAATCCAGTAGCTGCCTGAACATTCTAATAGATGTCCTGATGTCATAATATGATAATAATAATCATTTAATCACAGTAATATGATAATAATCACACTAGTATGGTAATCACTTTCTTTCTTTATTGATACTTCAGTGAATTATCTTTCTTTGAAATGCATTGAATGCTTTGATATGAAATGAATTCTTTATGTAAAAATAGGTTTGAGGGCTTCCCTGCTGGTCCAGTGACTAAGACTCCAGGCTCCCAGTGCAGGGGGCCTGGGTTCGATCCCTGCTCAGGGAACTAGATCATACATGCCACAACTAAGACCCTGGGCAGCCAAATAAATACATAAAAATAAAAATAGATTGATGTCAGAATATGATGATCATTTATTTCATTTATTTATACTTCTATGGTAGATCTGAGAAATCTTAATGAATTATCTTTCTTTGAAATGCCTTGAATGCTTTAATATGAAATGGATTCTTTATGTAAAAATAGGTTTAATAGTTTCAAGACAGCTGACCTCATAGCTCTTTGTGTCTTGCAGTTAGATTGTCTGGAAGGTTAAAAAACAAGATAAGAAAGAGGACATTCTGCAGTTTTCTGAGAGCATTAATTTGATGTATCATCCTGTTGACTGGACTTGAGGAAGGAGTGAACAGTTCCCCATATATACCTTTTCCTGGTAACATAACTTCATCACTTTAAGACCTGGATATTTTCTATTTTTTTCTTCAACTTTGGATGAAAATTTTCCTAAAATTACTTACTTTCTTGTGTTCATAAGCAGAGTGTATTCAACTTTCCTTTCTTGGGAAAGAAAGAATTTGCACAATGATTAAGGCACATGATTTCTGTAATGGAAAATTGATTGGCTGAATATTCATTGGAAGGACTGATGCTGGAGCTGAAGCTCTAATACTTTGGCTGCGTGATATGAAGAACTGACTCATTGGAAAAGACCCTGCTGCTGGAAAAGATTGAAGGCAGGAGGAGAAGGGAACAACAGAGGATGAGATGGTTGGATGGCATCACCGACTTGATGGACATGAACTTGGGCAAACTGGGAGATAGTGAGGGACAGAAAGGCCTGGCATACCACAGTCCATGGGGTTGCAGAGTCAGACATGTCTTAGTGACTAAACAACAACAATGTATTGGCCACTTGCGACTGTCCTGACAAATGACTCCAGAATGCCAGGTTTTCAAAGTTACTGTCCTTGGATTTTAGATAGTGGGTACTCCCAGCAGCATACCCATGTGTGCCTTTCTTGAATTAATTCAACCTTCCTCTTGAAGCCTGGGAAACAAGATAGCTTATTTGCTTTGTAAAATGAGAGTAAATAGGCTGTGGGTGGGGCTCCGTCTGAGAAGACCTAGATAGGTCAAGTGAATGGATTTTGTGCACAGACTTTCTCATATCCTTAGAAAAATATAGCTGTGATATACACTAAATCCTTGTTGCCTATCTATTTTATTTTACTCATTTATTTTTTTTTGGCCATGCCACAAGGCACGTGGAATCTTAGTTCCCCGACCGGGGATTGAACCTGTGCCCCCTGCTTTGAAAACGCAGAGTTTTAACCACTGGACAGCCAGGGAAGTCCTGACTTTATCATAGCTTTAACATTTCAAAGAAAGAGGACTCATTTTTTGCTTTTCAAGTTTTCCTAACAAATAATCTGTATCTGAAAAAAAAAAGATTATATTATCTCTTCCATTGTATTGACACTGGGTTTGCAAAGGGAAAGAAGAATCCCCAAGCCTCTTATAGTGTTTGTCAGGAGAACCCATTGCTTCCTTTAGGTCGAAGGTGTGTGAGATGAGGTCACTGGAAGTGTTTCTGTACTAAAGGTTGTCATCATCTCTGATGACTTTCTGGGCATCTGCTATACAGAAGGCACTGCGAACAACACAACAGAAGTGCCTTCTTCCTAGAGATTTAAATCCTAGTTTGGGAAGAGCAAGTAGTGGAGAAGAAACAACTGCAGCGCTTGGATGTTGAGAGGGGACGCAGCAGTGTGGTGTACCCCTAGAAAGACCAGGGCTGAACAGGAGACGTGTCTCCAGAAGCTTGACAAGACAACTCAGCTGGAGCCGAGGGGAAGGAAGAGCCCCGAATGAGGCTTGGCAGCCAGACGGCAATGTGCATCAGCAGGGTGGTGCATAGTGACCAGGTCAGCATACCTAACTAAAGCTTGTGTGCACGTGCCTGGAGGGTGGTGTTAACAGCGAGGGCCACGGGAGTCAGAGGGAGGTGATCATGTCCATGTTGCGTGGGGAGTGAGGAGTGGTTCATGAAACTTGCATGAGGTGGGAGGGTTTTTTTGATTTACTTTTTATTTTATATGGAAGTATAGAAAACTCCCGGAGAAGGAAATGGCAACCCACTCCAGTACTCTTGCCTGGAGAATCCCATGGACAGAGGAGCTTGGTGGGCTACAGTCCATGGGGTCTTAAAGAGTTGGACTCGACTCAGCGACTTCACTCACTACAGAAAACTCCAGGAGACAGTGAAAGACAAGGAGGCCTGGTGTACTGCAGTCCATGGGGTCACAAAGAGTCGGACTCGACTTAGCGACTGAACATTGCTGATTACAACCTTGTGATAATTTGAGGTGGTCAGCGAAGGTACACATGTACATGTATCCATTCTCCCGGGAGGGTTACTGCTGATCTTGATGATTTGAGTGCTATTGCTGAGTCACAGGAGCGGGAGGGCTGGCCCGGAGGAGGAGAGGGCTAGGATGGGGAGGGGAGGGGTGCCGAAGGGCCAGGTGTGTGTCCTGAGTCTGTTCTGTTCAAGAAGAAGGCTTCTCTGAGCCTCCCAGTGGAAAGACAATGGGTTCTGGAGTTGGAGGAACTAGTCCCAAGACCAGTTCTTCCACTCGCCAGCTGTGTCCCCTTCAGCAGATTTCGTCATCCCTGTAACATCAGCTTCTCTGCAAGAGGAAAGGAGATAATAAGATTGATCTGTGGACCCTTCAGAAGAGTACCAGCCTTATATTTGACCGTGCACCACAGAAACTCAGTATGTGCTTAGTCATTGGTCGTTTCCTTGGGCTAGCCCTTCCTCGGGGCCCTGCACTGCGGCTTCCTGATGCCCACAGGCTGTGCCCACTTGCTGACTCCTTTGTAGGTGCAATCAACTCTGTCGATATGGGACAAAATGCGTTACATCATCTTCTAAACGTCTCCTCTCTCAGATCAGATCTCTCCCATTTGCCCTTTTCTGTGGCTGGGATTTTTTTTCTTTTTTTAATCTGCTTGTTCAGTCGCTCAGTCATAGTCAACTCTTTGTGACCTCATGGATGGTAGCAGCCAGGCTTCCCTGTCTTTCACAATCTCCCAGAGTTTGCTCAAGCTCATGTCCATTGAGTTGGTGATGCCAGCCAACCATCTTGTCCTCTGTCATCCCCTTCTCCTTAGAGTTTGAGTTCTTACAAGTTAACCCAGCTCAAATCCTTGGTGTCTTTATTTAATTTTTTGCCTTTCAAGTGACATTTCTTCTTCTTTTCAAAAAATATTTATTTGTTTGGCTCCATTGGGTGTTAGTTGCAGCTTGTGAACTTTTAAAATTGCAGCATGTGGGATCTAGGGTCCCTACCTAGGGATAGAACCCAGGGCCTGTGCATTGGGAGCATGGAGTCTTAGCCACTGGACTACCAGGTAAGCCCCCTCATATGACATTTATAGTGAAGCTAATGTCTTTCTCTTGGGATGTTAACCGCCTCCATTTGTGCTGGGCTCACATCAGGTCACGAATGGATTCTTCAGAAGCTTTCTGACTTCAGTCAGTCTGTCCAGCTTGCATCCTTTAGATTCCACTGAACACCTCCGTCCCTCCACAGTCCTTTGGTATAGCCATACATTTTCCATCTAATTGCTTTTCATTAGCTCTTAGAGTAATAATAGCTCACACTGATTTATGCTGCTTGTGAGCCACATATGTATTAAGCACTTAGACCATTTTCTTTATTTCAGCCCTCAACTTTGCACAACTTAGTCAGTGTTTGAACCCAGGCAACTTGGCTCCAGACTCTACACTTTTAAGACCTGCCTGTCTTCACTGTCTTCCTTCCATATAAACTCCTAGGAAGCAGGATCCATGTATTTCTGCTCACTTGCTCGGTGCTGTGTCCTGACAAATAGTAGACACCACTGAATGCACTCACTGCATAACTTCCTCCTTCCTCCTCTGGGCCCTAGTTCACACTGTTCTTTCCCAGTATCATGGTAAGAGGTTCAGGAAGGGCTTAGTGCTCTGACATGACCTCGTACAACCGGATTCAGCTCTCAGACATTTTCTCACCTTGGTTGGGTCACTTCTCTGAAGCCACAGTGCACGCCATAGAAGCGGAATAATAGTAATGCCACTGCATAAAGCTGACATGATGAACCCGTGAAGTAATGTGTGCCAGATACTTTAGTTCTGTGCCTGGCACATGGCAAAGGGTCCATATCTATTAGCTCTTATAAGCAGTTGTATTATAATGCCCTCCTCCGCCTCTTTCAGCTCATTTTTGTCTGTTCTTTAAGGCCTTTTCCAGCTTGCATTGGGCTTCCCAGGTGGTGCAGTGGTCAAGAATCTGCCAGTGCAGGAGATGCAGAAGGCGTGGGTTCAGTCCCTGGATCGGGAAGATCCCCTGGAGGAAACAGCAGCTCACTCCAGTATTCTTGCCTGGGAAATCCTGTGGACAGAAGAGTCTGGCGGGCTACAGTCCATGGGGTCTCAAAGACTCAGACACGACTGAGCACACACATAGCTTGTATCACCTTTCTGGCACTTACGTAACTTCTTCAGCTCACAGAGAACCACACACTTGCTTCTTTTTGACCATTTATTAGCTGTGTGACTGAGCAAGTGACTACATTTTACAAGTCTCAGTTGTCTCGTGTGATAAAAAGAATTATTATTATTTTTTTAGATTAAAAAAAGTGTATGTGATGCATTGTAAACATGCTGTAAATTTTAGTTTTTGTGCCCTTTTTCCCCTTCCCTGGTCACTAGCTCCTCCACCACTGACCAACAGGTCCCCATAAAGGCTCACTGATAGACTCCAGTCCTAATTTCATTGTTTGGAAGTTATGTGAAAGAAAGAGAGGCTTCTATTGTATGGAAAGAACTGGATTGTAGTCCAGTAGCAGAAAGGGCTAGGAAGTTGGAGAACATCTGTCCTGTGCCCTTTGGTCTTTTTGAAACATAGTTTTGATGGTCATTGTAAACATTGTTGTTCAGTCACTAAGTTGTGTCCAACTGTTTGTGACCCATGGACTACAGCCCACCAGGCTTCCCTGTCAGTCAGTATCTCCCAGAGTTTGCTCAAACTCATGTCCATTGAGTCAGTGATGCCATCTAACCATCGCATCCTCTGCAACCCTTGTATCTTTTTGCTTCCTTTTCCCCAGCATCAGTGTCTTTTCCAGTAAGTCAACTCTTCACAACAGTTGGCCAAAGTATTGGAACTTCAGCTTCAGCATTAGTCTTTCTAATGAATGTTCAGGACTTATTTCCTTTAGGATTGACTAGTTGGATCTCCTTGCGTCCAAGGGATTCTCAAGAGTCTTCACCAGCACCACAGTTCAAAAGTATCAATTCTTTGGTGCTCAGCTTTCTTTATAGTCCAACTGGTATATCCATACATGGCTAATGGAAAAACCACAGCTTTGACTTTATGTGCCTTTGTCGGCAAAGTGATGTTTCTGGTTTTTAACACACTGTCAGAGTTTGTCCTAACTCTCCTTCCAAGGAGCAAGTATCTTAATTTCATGCCCACATTCACTGTCTGCGGTGATTTGGGAGCCGAAGAGAATAAAATCGATCACTGCTTCTACTTTTCCCCCTTCTATTTGTAAACATAGGCAAGCCTTATATTATATAACAAAATTTTGACATTGTTTGAACTCATTCATTGAACAAATAATCCTTAAACACCTCCTTTGTGCCAAGAACTGGCTGAACTGTTGTGGGAATAATGATGGACAAAACCAACCTGCTTCCTGTCCTCCTGGAGCCCGTCCTGCTGGGGAGACATACACTAGCATGCAAATACTAAATGATAAAGCGAGATGTGTCATGAGGGCCAAGCGAAGGTACTGGGAGATGCGTGCTAAGGGGATTCAGTATTGATGGCCAAGAAAATATCCCCACTAGAAGAGATGTTTGAACTGAGATCTGACGGGTGGATCAGAGTACCCAGACAGGCAAAGGAAACCTTCAGATGGAGTGCTCCTTCTTTTCCTCTTAAAGTAAGATGCAGTTTAGTGTTCTGGGAAGCTTGGATGATGACGGATGATAATTAGGTTTCAAACCTGGAGGTGCCTGAATATGCTGTCACTGACTGTTTTTATCTCACTTGTGCATAAATAATGCGTGTGTCGGCCGGGAGAGGGAGGTTGAGTGTACCTGAGCACAATCAGGCGTTGTGTTTTCATTGCACTCGGGGCCAGCGCCGTCAGTCAAGCTTTTCCAGGCACTTTGTCACATTACTGGTCGCGCTGTCTGGACTTGTCTGCCCAGGGGCAGATGCTCTTTAGTTCTAATTTGCATTACATCTATTTGCTTGGAAAGTTGTTTTTGTTGGAACTTGGAGGGCCAGGTGCTTGCAGCTGGCGTATGGGCCAACTTATTGGAAATTTGAACGAAGTTTGTTAAACAGAGAAGGGACACCCCTCAACCAAGTGTAACAGGCTACCGAAATATGACAGCTGTTAGGGAGCAGTCCTTTAACACCCCTCCAATCTAATCATCGTGATGGTACTCATTTCCTGACCTCTTTCAGGAAAGGTATTTCCTGAAAAGTTGCAGTAGACTTTTTCAAAGTGAGAAGCCCATGATAGTCTTAGAGATGATTTTAGAGTTGGACAGGTCAAGGGAGCTGTCTTTGTAGCTAGCCTTTCTTCAACACCCATTCCTTGCAAGTTCTCTTTTAACATGAAGAAGCAAGCCCTTGGAGATTATAGCTAGCTAACTTTGCTTTTTGTTTTCATTATAATGTTTATGATACTTTCTGCTTGTGGCAAGTGATACTAATTTATAGTAGTGATTTACAGACTTTTTAAAAAATGAAGTGAAAAGTGAACTGACTTTTAAAAAATGAAGTATGTAGTAGTAGAAATGGCACCCAGGGTTGACAAAATCATTCAGGTGGTTCTTGAATGACTGAAGTTAGGGAACATTGCTTTGGTATTATCTGGGCTTTTTCCTGTTATCTGGCATTTGTATTCTATTTTAGAGGACTTATTAATAATTTGGATGTTCAAATCTGATAACACAATAAAATATTACACCACACTGACTAGTTTGACTCTAAAACAAGATGGATAATAGGAAGTGTTGGTGAAGGTATGGAGAAACTAACACCCTCATAAATTCAGAGTAAGAATGAAAAATGGTGCAGTTCCTTTGGGACATATTTTGGCAATTTCTCAAAAAGTTAAAATATAGAGTCATGGTATGACTCAGTAATTCCACTCCTAGGCATATACTCAAGAGATTTGAAAGCATATGCTCAGGTAGACACTTGTGGATGAATGCTCACGACAGCGTTATTCATTATGGCCCCAAAGTAGGAATCGATTAAAGATAATATATAGTAGATCCATACCATGGGTTATTATTCAACCATAAAAAGAAAGGAAGTATTGGTGCATGCTGCAACATGCATGAACCTTGGAACGTGCTAAGTGAAATAAGCCAGACACAGAAGGCTGCACCTTGTAGGGTTCTGTTTATAAGAACTGTCCAGAAAAGGCACATCTATAGAGGCAGAGTATAGATTAGTGACTGCAGGATTTGGGTAGAGGGAGGGTGGAGAGTGGTTGCCAGTGTGTATGGGATTTTCTTTTTGGGTGATGGAAATGTTCTCAAATTAGATGGTGGTCACACAACCTTTTGAATAGACTAAATATCACTGAATTTTATAGTTTAAAAAATTTTAATTAAAATATGATTAATTCAGAAGATGAGATAAGTTCTCTTTTGCCAGATTAACTCATTTACAGATGTATTCTCATGAACCTTTTCATTGGTGCCACTACAAATATTCAATCAAGATGTGTTTCATAACAATAATAGAATAATTTATAATTTACAAAGTACTCTCAAGCTCAATACTTCTTGTTGTATTAGTTCAAAGCTAAGGAAACAAGTCTAAAAGTTAAATAATTGGCCCTGGACGCAGAGCAGAGTCAGGCTGGAGTGTAAGCCGGTTGTCTGACTCTATGCCGCTGTGTTTTGTCTCTCTGTTCTTTCCTCCTGTTTTGCTTGGAGCATGTGCATCCATGCGTTCTTCATTCATTTGACAGTTACTGAGTGCCTCATAGGAGCAAAAATGTTCTCGGAGGTGGAGTCATGCAGGTGATAAGATAGATAAGGACTCCCACTCTTAGGCTTTAGATGGTTTAGAGAGAGGAGCCTGACAGGAGGCCATTAGCTAGTAAAGCAGGCACTTTCAGAGTGATGTCTTCAGAAGAAAATCAGATGGTAAGATGAAGTGACTGGGACATGTCTCTGGACTTTTAAAGATTAAGTAGTCAGGGAGGACCTCTCTGAGAGGTGACATCCAGTTGAGACCAGAAGGACCCGAGAAAGTCAGCTGGGTAAAGATCTGGCAGAAGACTATAGAACATCCGACGTAGTGTAGACCCTTAGCATTTCCTGTGCTCTTCTAGGAACCGAATCCTGAGACTTAAGCCACGTTCTGAGACAGACCGCTGTTCTGGTCTTCTGGATATCTATACTGCCAGATAGACTGTGTGTATATCTATACTGCGGAAAAGTAGAAAGTGACGGAAGTATACATATGCATACAAACTCGTAAAGAGTCGTACACGGCTGAAGTGACTGAGCAGGCACACATATGTATGTGTATGTGTGTATATCTGTATACATAATGTCACTTATGTGTATGTATACATGGTAGCTACAGATATACACACATCGTATGCTATATAGTATAAATGAATAAAAAATAATTATAAAAATCAATTTCAAATTAAATATGTTTTCAATAGAAAGATAATCTGGAGGTGTGATTTTCCCATTAGGCATAGGCCTTTTACAAAATCATCTGAAGCGGTTCCCTCTTAGGGATCTGACCTGTGGTTTTTGCTTGGGTGACTGAACAGTTGTCATGATGACTGTGGAAGAAGGTGGTGTCTCCAGTTGCTGGGCCTCATCAGGACCACCTGTTGACCATATATTTCATGAGACTACCCCCAACCCCCGAAACCCCTGCACGCTGCAGGCATTTGCAAACCCTCCACACTTGAGTGCTAGTGAATGTGCTATGCTGTGCTTAGTCGCTCAACTGTGTCTAACTCTTTGCAGCCCCACGAACTGTGGCCCTCCAGGCTCCTCTGTCCATGGGGATTCTCCAAGCAAGAATACTGGAGTGGATTGTCATGTCCTTCTCCAGGGGATCTTCCAAACCCAAGGATTGAACCCAGGTCTCCCTCATTTCAGGGAGATTCTTTACCATCTGAGCCACCAGGGAAGCCCCAGGCAGCGAATAGTTGATGCTTAATGAATAGGTCGAAGTTGGCTCAGATAGAATGAACTCATTGTTCTGAGGAAAATGTCACTCTTTCCGGACTTACAAGCAGAAAGCTTGTGTTTTGTTGGTGTGTATGTGTGTTAGATCACTCTTTGTGATTTCAGCCCATAGGGTGCCTCTGTTCATGAAATTCTCCAGGCAGGAATACTGGAGTGGGGTGCCATCCCTTCTCCAGGGTATTTTCCCAACCCAGGCATCAAACCTGGGTCTCTTGTATTGCAGGCAGATTCTTTACCATCTAAGCCACCAGGGAAGCCCGTGTTTTGTTGGTAGTACCATGCTTTTCTAAAATAAGAAACAGGCTGATGAAAGGATAGAGGTGACTAGAGTCAAATACTGTGAGCTTTCGGGCAGCGGGTGATGGAGGTGCACCTTCAAGTTGCAAACTGTCAAAGATGCGAACGTGCGTTTGCAAGTTCAATCCTGTAAGTTAGGTCACGTGTCTGGCAAACACCGTCACATGTGTACATCCTCTGCAGGTGGTTGTGCTTTTGTGTACTTTATTGTACACTACAACAATGACAATGATGCCTGGATAGAGTACAGGGCTACCCAGACATCACCTGATCGTGTTTTCAAGGGGTGGATAGAACTGAATCCAGCAAGGAACCAGAGCCTGTGCCGTCAATGTCAGGCAGGAGTGAATGCAACTTGCTCTCCGTCACTGATGGTCCTTCAGCTCTCCCGTCTCCCGCCTCCTGTCTCTCCTCCAGGCAGTCACTCTTCTTTCCTGTTCACTTGATGCCAGCCCCTATATGCCAGCTGTTGTGCTGCACTGTAAGAGTAAAAATGTCTTCTTTATTTTTTTCTGGTTGGTTGTTCTTTATGTATTATTTAGGTGAAAAGTATTATAAACCTGTTGCAGTGCAGTACTGTATAGATATGATTGTGTTAAGTTGGATTCCTTGGCTAACTCTGTTGGGCTTACGAATGTGCTCTTGCAATGGAGCTCGTTTGTATGGAGGGAACTTACTGAGCCTGCCTGCTTGCCTCCCTGTCCTGCTTGTTCCCTTTGCAGTTAACTCTTGTTCAGAGAGCAGCACCCCTGCATTTTCTTGGTGTCGTAAGAAAATACAAGTGCAAGACAACAGCTCAGGACATCTTTCTCTTCCTCTTCTTCCCCCACTAGGGTTTCTTCCTGGGAGTTCTCCAGTTTTGGCCCGAGAGCAGAGCCTGGGTCCCAGACGCGGCAGAGCGCTGCGCTTTTGTGCTGTTCCCCAGTTTTTGCACCATCCTTGCTTGTGCTTGCCCATGCTTCTGGAGGGCAGGTGCTTCTCTTTGTTTTTGATTCTGTGGAAGATGCAAGTCCATACAGGAGTCCAGTGAACGGAGCTGTTCTCTGCTTAGAAAGCGTAACATACACAGACTCCCCGCTCTCCCCGTCCCTGTGGTTTACTTGGCTGATTTTTTAAATTGGAGTATAGTCAGTTTACAGTGTTACGTTAGTTACAGGTGTGCAGAGAGGTGATTCGGTTATACATATGCAAATATACTCTGTTCTTTTTCAAATTCCTTCCCATTATTGGTTATTGCAAGATACTGAATATAGTTCCCTATGCTATACAGATATCTGTTTAATACATAGTTGTGTGTATCTGTTAATCCTGAACTAATTTTTCCCTCCCCACCCGCCTTTCCCCCTTAGTAACCGTAAATTTGATTTTTATGTCCGTGAGTCTATTTCTGTTTTGTAAATCAGTTCATTTGCATCACTTAAAAAAAAGTATTTTTAATTGGAGAATAACTGCTTTACCATATTGTGTTGGCTTCTGCCGTACAACAGTGTGAATTAGCTGTAAGTGTGTATGTATGTCCCCTTCTCTTGAACCTTCCCCCCACCCACCACCCCATCCCACTGCTCTAGGTTGTCATGGTGGAATCTAGAAAAGCGGTGCTGAGAACCTTCTTGCAGAGCAGGAATAGAGACGCAGACATAGACAGCGGACTTTGGACACAGCAGGGGAAGGAGAGAGTAGTGCTGAACATACACGTTATCACACATAGAATAAATGGCTGACAGCAAGTGCTGGATAGCACAGGGCTCCACCTGGTGCTCTGTGTCACTTTTTAGAGTCCACATGTAAGCGATTTCATACGATATTTGTGTTGCTTTCTCTGATTTACTTCACTTAGTATGACAATCTCTACATCCATCCTTGTTGCTGCAAATAGCATTATTTTGTTCTTTTTTATGGCTGAGTAATATTCCATTGTATATGTATACCATATTTCCTTACCTGTTCCTCTGTTGATGGGCATTTAATTTATTTCTATGTCTGGGCTGTTGTAAACAGTGCCACTGTGAACACTGGGGCGCATATCTTTTTTTTCCTCTGTCGCCCTTAGGATATACGGTTAAGTGTTGCCCTGGACTGACAGCTACTTCTCATTTTCCCCTTCTCTCTCTTTCTCTTTGTTCTTGTTGTATTTACTCTCTTTGCCTTTGTCTTTTACTGGGATGCTAATGGCATGCAGAAAACTTGAAGTATACTGCCTGATCTTCCCTATTTTTATTTGATCTCAGAAAGAGATAGCTTGCCTTTTCTGAAGTTCAAACTTTTGAAAAGTTATCTGGGAAATATAGGTGTAGAGAGAGTTTGGTGAGTCCTACAGATATTTAATCCCTTACAGGCTGTTGTTTTTACTGGTGTATTGCTATCCTCTTACGGTCATCACTGGCCTAAAAGGTCGGTTTCCAGAGTCACTTTAAAAAAAGGGAGAGCTAGAAAAGACTTAAAATTTCTTAGGATAAAAGTACAATTTGTCTCACCTGTGTCTTAGAGTGTTGTTAGGAAATGAGACATCAACAGAGTGGGTGCTGCTGGCCTGGCTTCATGAACGGGGAGTGGATCCAGGGAGGTGGGTTACACTGCATCCTGAATGAGTCCTTACTGAGCCAGCACAGGGCCAGTCCTTAAATTATATACAATACAAAAGCGAGGAGTAAACACTTTACGATTCTGCCTTCATTCTAATCCTTATGATCTTGTGAAAGTGAAAGTTGCTCAGTTGTGTCTGACTCTTTGTGACCCCATGGACTATACATACAGTCCATGGAATTCTCTAGGCAAGAATACTGGAGTTGGTTGCCATTCCCTTCTCCAGGGGATCTTCCCAACCCAGGAATTGAACTGGGGTCTCCTTGATTGCAGGTGGATTCTTTACCAACTGAGCTATCAGGGAAGCCAATATGATCTTATAAGGTATTAAAAAGTACTCTTTTCCCCATGTTAGTTACTGTGTATTAATGGTTCTAACTACCTGTCCTTTGGATGGGCGCTGTAGTCATGTATGAATGTGAGAGTTGGACTATAAAGAAAGCTGAGCACCGAAGAATTGATGCTTTTGAACTGTTTTGTTGGAGAAGACTCTTCAGAGTCCCTTGGACTGCAAGGAGATCCAACCAATCCATCCTAAAGGAAATCAGTCCTGATTGTTCATTGAAAGGACTGATGTTGAAGCTGAAACTCCAAAACTTTGGCCACCTGATATGAAGAGCTGACTCCTTTGAAAAGATCCTGATGCTGGAAAAGATTGAGGGCAGGAGAATAAGGGAACGACAGAGGATGAGATGGTTGGATGGCATCACTGACTCAATGGACATGGATTTGAGTGAACTTTGGAAGTCAGTGATGGACAGGGAGGCCTGGTGTGCTGTAGTCCATGGGGTCACAAAGAATCAGACATGACTGAGTGATCAAACTAACTGACTGACTAGCTTTGGTATTTGAGCCCTTGCCCTTTCTTTTAACGGGGTTGGATGACGGTGGTGTTTTACTAATTTGAGGATGGGAAGAAGAAGCTGGTGACCTAAGATTCATGGGACTCCATGTAGTTTAGCCCGCCAGGCTCCTCTGTCCATGGGATTCTCCAGGCAAGAATACTGGAATGGGTTGCCATTACCTTCTCCAGGGGCTCTTCCTGACCCAGGGATCAAACCTGGGTCCCCTGCACTGCAGGCAGATTCCTCACTGCCTGAGCCACCAGAAAGCCCCAAGATTATAGAATTGTATGGGGATTCTTAGGCAGTTCAGTGGTTAGAACTCAGCGTTTACACTGCTGTGGGCTTGGGTTCGATCCCGGGTTGGGGAACTAAGATCCTGTAAGCCATGCACTGAAGACAGAAACAAAAGACTAGAGAATCGTAGAAATGTGGTGCTTTTAGAAATAAGGCCAGCTTTCCAGCCCCTGCCTGTGCACGTTGAGGGATGGGTGACATGATCTTCTTGAGGTCACCTAGCTCCTAAGACCTGGAGCCACAGGCCTGCATGTTCTTCACTCTGCACGACATAAAAGTGACTTTGCAAGATGATGACTTATGAGATCAGTGTCACTCAGTAGCACAGGACGTGGGACATTTCATGTTATACCAGAGAGTAGTAAAAATTGGGATTTTTCTGGAGAATGAGGAGAAAGTGTCACTTTAATCCTTCAGAAAAGCAGAGTGGACATTTCTCAAGCCACGATTATGGAAAACTTGTGGGGATTTTGTGTGAAAGAACCCAGAAGATTCTTCCTCGGCCACCCCACAGCCGCAAGGGCTAGGACCTTCTGTATGGGTTTTCCCATCAGGAATATCAGGAATGTCCACAGCTCTGATCTGAGGGGGTTCCAGAAAGAAAGACGAGGAGGTGAGAGCCAGATAGGTCCCTCAGAGGAGTATGGCAGATGGAGGGAGGTGGGGTCCTACAGCCTTCACCATTCACCCCTTTGGAGTTGGGGTCTTCAACCTCAGCCAGGATTTCGTTTCTTTTTTCTCTTTTATCCAGCCAGTATCTGAGGTGGGTCATCAACAGAGGCATGCCCAGGCCCTGTGTTTCAGAGAGAGGCAAGTGCAGGCTAATAAACACAGAGATGCTCACAGGCTCACTAAGTCCTAGGAAGGAAGCAGACAGGACATACAGTGACGAATGTGGTGATGGGTCTCCTTTCCCTCCTGGGGTCTCCCTGTAATGTGATATCTGAGCTGAGATGAGGGATGAGGAGGAATCAGCATTCCAGATTAAAGGAGCATCATGGGGACAGGTGTTGAGGTAGAAAGGACCAGATATCCTCCATGTTGAGCACGGTGGTCTGGGGAGGATGCAGCAGGACATGAAGTTGAAGAGACAGGCAGGACCCACACAGACCAGTCTGGACTTTGCTGGCTGCGGATTTTATCCCAGGTGCCATGGGAGCCAGCAGAACTTGGAGCAAGGGGGTAACGTTTAAACTATGTGTTGAGAAGGTTTTAATGAGTCTTGAGAATGTTAGTCTACGTGAAAGGTGTCAGGCACCAAAAAACATATATGACCCGATTTATGTGCAATATCTAGACTCCATTATGTGAAATAGCCAGGCAGACCCAGAGAGACAGAAAGTAGGTTCATTTGGCTTACTGGTGGGGGTAGGGTTGTGAAATGGGCAGTGACTACTTTCAGTTCAGTTCAGTTCAGTCGCTCAGTCATGTCTGACTCTTTGCGACCCCACGAATTGCAGCACGCCAGGCCTCCCTGTCCATCACCATCTCCCGGAGTTCACTCAGACTCACGTCCATCGAGTCCGTGATGCCATCCAGCCATCTCATCCTCGGTCGTCCCCTTCTCCTCCTGGCCCCAAGCCCTTCCAGCATCAGAGACTTTCCCAGTGAGTCAGCTCTTCACATGAGGTGGCCAAAGTACTGAAGTTTTAGCTTTAGCATCATTCCTTCCAAAGAACACCCAGGGTTGATCTCCTTCAGAATGGACTGGCTAGATCTCCTTGCAGTCCAAGGGACTCTTAAGAGTCTTGTCTAACACCACAGTTCAAAAACATCAATTCTTCGGCGCTCAGCCTTCTTCACAGTCCAACTCTCACATCCATACACGACTACAGGAAAAACCACAGCCTTGACTAGATGGACCTTAGTCGGCAAAGTAATGTCTCTGCTTTTGAATATGCTATCTAGGTTGGTCATAACTTTTCTTCCAAGGAGTAAGCATCTTTTAATTTCATGGCTGCAGTCACCATCTGCAGTGATTTTGGAGCCCCCCAAAATAAAGTCTGACATTGTTTCCACTGTTTCTCCATCTATTTCCCCTGAAAGATGTGTATAAGAGACAGGGCTAGGACCCCCAAATGAGCCATCATCTTCTTGGGGAACTGTTATAACTGCTTCCTTAGCTTTCCTATGAATCTTCTTGAGGAAGCACTTTGCAAAGTAATGTCTCTGCTTTTGAATATGCTATCTAGGTTGGTCATAACTTTTCTTCCAAGGATTAAGCATCTTTTAATTTCATGGCTGCAGTCACCATCTGCAGTGATTTTGGAGCCCCCCAAAATAAAGTTTGACACTGTTTCCACTGTTTCTCCATCTAACAATACTGTATTATATATTTGAAAGTTGCTCAGAAAATAGACTTAAATGTTCTCAACACACACAAAAAAGGCAGTTATGTAAGGTGATGGAGATATTAACTAACCCGATTGTTGTAATCATTCTGCAGTACATACATGTATCAGATCATCACATTATACACCATAGATTTACACAATAAAACTTCAGTAAAATTAGAAAGATATTATAAAGCATAATATTTCATTCATATATATATATATATACACATACACACACACACGTGCGCACATACACACACATGTATATATATGCCACAGGACTGGAAAAGATCAGTTTTCATTCCAATTCCAAAGAAGGGCAATGCCAAACAATGTTCAGACTGCCACAATTGCACTCATTTCACATGTAGCAAGGTAATCCTCAAAATCCTTCAAGGTAGGCTTTAACAGTATGTGAACTGAGAGCTTACACATGTACAAGCTGGATTTAGAAAAGAGAGATCATATTGGTAATATGCACTGGATCATAGGAAAAAGCAAGGGAATTCCAGTAAAACACCTGCTTCATTGACTGCACTAAAGCCTTTGACTGTGTGGATCACAACAAACTGTGGGAAATTCTTCAAGTGATGTGAATGCCGGACCACTTTACTTGCCTCTTGAGAAACCTGTATGCAGGTGAAGAAGCAACGTTTAGAACTGGATACGGAACACGAGCGGATTCAAAATTGGGAAGGGATTACATCAAGGCTGTATATTGTCACCCTGCTTATTTTAACTTCTATGCAGAGTAAATCATGCGAAGAGACAGGCCGGATGAAACACAAGCTGGAATCAAGATTGCCTCGGATATGCGGATGACACCACCCTAATGGCAGAAAGCAAAGACTGAACTAAAAAGCCTCTTGATGAAAGTGAATGAAGACGCTTGCTTAAAACAACATTCAAAAAACAAAGATCTTGGCATCTGCTCCCACCACTTCATGGGAAATAAGTGGGTAAACAATAGAAACAGGAGGAAAAAAAAAAGAGGCTTTATTTTCTTGGGCTCCAAAATCACTGCAGATGGTGACTGCATCCATGCAATTAAAAGACACTTGCTGCTTGGAAGGAAAGCTATGACAAACCTAAGCAGCATGTTAAAAAGCAGAGACATTACTCTGCTGACAAAGGTCTGTTGAAGTCAAAGCTATGGTTTTTTCAGTTGTCATATATGGATGTGAGAATTTGGACCGTAAAGGAAGCTGAGCACCAAAGAATTGGTGCTTTAAACTGTGGTGTTGAAGAAGGCTTTTGAGAGTCCCTTGGACAGCAAGAAGATCCAACCAGTCAATCCTAAAGGCAATCAACACTGAATACTCATTGGAAGGGTTGGCTGATGCTGAAGCTCCAAGCTTTGACCATCTGATGAGAAGAGTTGATTCCTTGGAAAAGACCCTGATGCTGGGAGAAATTGAAGGCAGGAGAAGAAGAGGGTGACAGAGGAAGAGTTGGTTGGATGGCATCACTGACTGGAGATAAGTCTGAGCAAATTCCAGGAAGATGGTGAAGGACAGGGAAGCCTGGCGTGCTGCAGTCACAGTCGTACACAGCTGAGCGACTGAATAACATCATCATCCGTGTATACATGTATGTACATACACATACATACACACACTGACATATATATGCTTGTGTGTGTGTATGTTTGCATTAACTGGGCTTTAGTGGTGGCTCATGATAAATAAGAGTTGGTTGGATGGCATCACTGACTGGAGATAAGTCTGAGCAAATTCCAGGAAGATGGTGAAGGACAGGGAAGCCTGGCATGCTGCAGTCACAGTCGTACACAGCTGAGCGACTGAATAACATCATCATCCGTGTATACATGTATGTACATACACATACGTACACACACTGACATATATATGCTTGTGTGTGTGTATGTTTGCATTAACTGGGCTTTAGTGGTAGCTCATGGTAAAGAATTCACCTGCACTGCAGGAGACCCGGGTTAGATCCCTGTGTCGGGAAGATTCTCTGGAGAAGGGAATGGCTACCCACTCCACTATTCTTGCCTGGAAAATCCCATGGACAGAGGAGGCTGGTGGGCTGCAGTTCATGGGGTCGCACAGAGTCGGACACGGCTGAGCGACTAACACTTTCATATATAAACTGGTTAGTTTAAAAATACTATAAAGAGCAGACATAAGTATGTGCCATTAAATTATTACTATATTTCTGTTCTAGTTTTATTCTATTTTCCTGAGATGACTTTTTCTTTCTCCTTCATCCTTTCAAAGTATAGTGAACTAAGTCAAGAAGTGTCCCAATATAGGGCCTAACAGAGTAGTTATCTTGCTAAATGCTGCAGTATCTTGGCTTTATTAAGTCTCGATTTTCTTCTTCATTCCTGGAAAAGCCAGTGTACTATCACTTCTACCTTTTTTCTACGAGAATCTTACTAAACTAAGTCTCCTCTCAGCATGCATATGTGCTAAGTCGCTTTAGTTGTGTCTGACTCTTTGAGACTATGGACTGTAGCCTGCCAGGCTCCTCTGTCCGTGGGATTCTCCAGGCAAGAATACTGGGGCGGGTTGCCATGCCCTCCTCCCAGGGATCTTCCCTATGCAGCTATGTCACTTGCTTTTTTCTTCCCCATGTCTGTTATGTCTCTTGCTTTGGCAGGTGGGTTCTTTACCACTAGCACCACCTGGGAAACCCCTCCTATCAGGATAACTTGCTGTATATTTTGCCTGTCTTTTCTCTGCTTTTGATAGAGAAAAGCATAGGGAATATTTTGAAGTTCAT
Source organism: Madoqua kirkii (assembly GCA_006408675.1). Lineage (NCBI taxonomy): Eukaryota > Metazoa > Chordata > Mammalia > Artiodactyla > Bovidae > Madoqua > Madoqua kirkii. Next base: position 20,920 of record SJYC01010036.1, on the reverse strand, counting down.
ATCCTAATTCCTAAATCATCTTTTAGTAAGTGATTCACTGTGATTTAAATTACCTTACCTAAAAAAAATGACAGACTATTCTTAACTATGATCAACGTGTTAAATGACCAAATATAACAACTTTAATTTAAACATAACTAGATAACTGTATATAGAAAACTTAAGGGCATTTTTAGGATCTAAATCCTGGCTAGATCTCGCAATCCAGGGCAGTTTAAGCAAGCACTCTGGTCCTTTGGTGACCCTATTGTTACTCTGGTCCTTTGGTGACCCTATTGTTAAGAGGTAAAGTTCTTCTCTCATGCAAAGCATTCAGTTTGATTTCGACATGGTTAAGGCAAGGAGGGGCTTCCTAGTGGCTCAGTTGGTAAAGAATCTGCCTGCAATGAAGGAGACCTGGGTTGGGAAGATCCTCTGGAGAAGGAAATGGCAACCCACTCCAGTACTCTTGCCTGGAGAATTCCATGGACAGAGGAGCCAGGCAGGCTGCAGTCCATGGGACTGCAAAGAGTTGGACATGACTGTGCAAGTAACTTTCACTTTCCAGGCAAGGAGAGAAAATGGTTCTCTGTTTAGTCCAGCATTCAGATGCGGTCATAGGGGATTTCTTGATTTGGGACTCTGAAAGGTGGTCTTCAGTCCTATTTCTGCCAGTCAGTTATTGAGAAGATAATTGATTTATTGATAAACATCAGATGATAATTGGCATCTGATAGATGCACAGCAATTTAATATACCTAATAAAAATATCCTTTCTTTTCAGACTTTAAAAGTCCATGTCACTTGTAGTCACTTAGTTTTCATTACCATTGTTTTCCTTTGAAAGGAAAGGGCCTTTGTATTTTTAAATTGCATTTCTGAAGTCCTGAAGCATATTAAGAGTACCTCTTCTCATGTTGCACTCACTAGAAGTAACATGGCTTTGCCATTAGGTTATATCCTGATGCAGATCATGTTATTAGCATCACTGCTCAGAGATGAGAGGGTCTTGATCCTTCACACAAAAAATTGTTGTAAACAATATTAGCGTTGTGTGCTTTTGACTGAGCTTAGTGAACTTCTAAAAACATTTTCTACTCATGTACGTATACATGCTGCTTGGCATTGGTTTCCAGACTTAAAATGAAGAAGAATCAAATTTTTTCAAAAGGATGTTGAGGAAAACCAGCCTAGATACTGAGGTGTCTAAGAGTCCCCCAGGAGGGGAGAGTAAATTGCTCAAATATTGTCTTTGCCATGTAATAATGTAAGCTGGCTACTTATCAGCACCAGAGTTGGTCTGTCACTTGACTAGCATATACAATTTTACTTCAACTGTAGGAACACTATAAGCTAATTGACATTTTGCCAACACTAACAAGTGTTCCTCTGACTGTATGTTCACCAGCTCTTCTAATAAAAATATAACTTGTGCCAAGAGTTAGTGTCATTTGTGGTTTTACAAAATTAGTTGTTTGTGTGGAATCAAACTATAGGTTTATTTTGTTGTTTCTAAATGCAAAATATTCAACACTAATAGTGATTTGCGTATCACTTTAAATTGTCATTTTTATTATGAATCTGTATCTTATCTTGGCTGGTATACAAATAGGACCCATTTTTATATGAACACATTTTTTTTTCTGAGTGTGATAAGGCTGTTAACATGGGTTGCTGAAATGTTTGGTACATTTATATTGACTAAAATAATATTTCTATTTTGTATTTTAAAGCTCTTCAAAATTTTGGACCTCTCATTTCTCACAAAAAAGATCATAAGTGATATTCTGCATAAATTATATGGATACATAAGCTTATATCCTAGGAAAATTCTCAAATTTACATAAATGAATTGTTACATATTGACTATCCATTTCTAATTAGAGAGCTGTTTCCTGATTCAGTTCAGTGTGTCCATTAGACTACCAAATAGCTCCAGAATAGGAATTCTTAATAAATTATATCACTTAAGCATTTATAAATCATGCATATTTAGTAAAAGCTCTATAAAAGTGGTGATAATGATATACATCCATTGATTCTTAAAACATAATTGAAATATTAGTCGAAACTTTTAAAAACGAAGAGCATGTTCTACATAATAAAACACAAGGCAGAGAATAATAAACGTTGTCTTTTGCTCCATGCCAATCCATACTTAAAATCCCAGTTTAATATCATCGTGACTAAGTATAAATCCACCTACTATGAAGAGGCTCCTAGAATAGTTGCCAATCTAGATATAATCCATTACAGCAATTATATTAAGATGTGTATAAGAGACAGCATTGATTCTTAAAACATAATTGAAATATTAGTCGAAACTTTTAAAAACGAAGAGCATGTTCTACATAATAAAACACAAGGCAGAGAATAATAAACGTTGTCTTTTGCTCCATGCCAATCCATACTTAAAATCCCAGTTTAATATCATCGTGACTAAGTATAAATCCACCTACTATGAAGAGGCTCCTAGAATAGTTGCCAATCTAGATATAAAATGAAAAGAGAATTTTTTCATAAAGACTTATGTTCTGAACTTTTTTCAGTCTTGGATGGGATTTTTTCAGAGTGTATTACCCACTGGACTCTGGCATGATATTTGTTTTCTTGTAACAAAGGAGCAATAGCTGCTACTATCACCTCCGTCATCCCTACCTTCTGCTGCTTTCTGCTTCCTATTTTCAGGACTGTCAGGAAGATAGATCTTCACTGCTCATCATTTTCTGGAAAACAGAGGGAAGTAGCACCTCACCTATCTCAGAAAAGTTATATGAGGATAAAATGAGGTATTTGTGCCTTGAAAGCTTAGATGGACATAATACTTTATAATTACTATAAAATTCAAAATGTCTTTTCTCCCCTGTCTTGCCCTTCATTGCCAAACACAATCCCATTTTAGCTTAGTTGAGCAGAATTAACTCTTCTCTGCTGACCTGACTTCACAGCAGGTTTATGCTGAGAGATCTTTTGAAAGTGAGATGAGTTTTGTTGCCATAGAGGTAGAGATTTGATAGGATATGTTTTGAAGCATTTCTGTCCATTTTATCAAATTTATAAGTATATTTTATATATTTTACTTATTAATAAAGTGCACGTGTTTACATACCTGGTCCTTTACATATTTATATAATTCCTTATAATGTGAGAAGAAATATTATACAAGTGATCTGGATTTTTTTTTTCACATTTATTCAGGCCTTGGAAATAGAAATTAAAATAGTCCTGCTGAATTTCCAGCATAGTTGTACTCCTGTGGCAATTGTGAGAGCTACCAGACATGAATGGGAGAGTGGGGAAGCTCGAGTATTTGGTGCAGAGGATACCATACCAGCCTCTTAAGAACTTTTTCTTAAAATTTCTTGGGAGGAAATGGTAAGGAATGGTTTATACACAGTGAAGATATGAAAAACGCATGTATAACAAGAGCAACAAAAACTAAATGAGGATGGGCATCTGATTCACAAAAACTTTTACCTTGGGATTCTTGCATAGCACAATGCTTCCTGCCCTGTAGTAAGCTGTTGAAAAATAATTGTTGTGTAACTCAGTTTTGCTAATAACTTTTACAGTATGACAGAATATCTCAAGCATCACTCCTGTTGTGTAAAGAAAATTGGCATCCACCCTTTATTTTATTTCTGCTCATAACCTGCTCATTACTGAAAGTTGGATCCGGCGGTTCACTGCTGGGAAGCCAGTACTCAAGAGGCAAGGCTGGTCTTTAGCGCTGAGCCACCTGGGAAGCGCCAGGTAGAAAGGAAAATTTGCTTTATTTCAGAGGCTGGCAACTAGGGGAGATGGTGGGCTCATTTTCAAAGGGCAACTCCCACTGATGATCAGTGGGCAAGAGCTTTTAAAGGGGAGTTTCATGGGTATATATCTGTGGAGAGAGGAGTTAAATGCAGAAGCAGCACCTTCAGCTCTGACAGTCGTCTTGAAACTGGGCATCAGTGGTGTGATCAGCCATCATCTTGATTGTTTTGAGTGCAGTTGCAATTCCAGGGTTGATCTGCTCCCTTTCCTTCGAGGCCATTTCTGGGAATTACGGCAGCTTGTGTCGTGGCTTCCCAGGTGGTGCTCGTGGTAAAGAACCTGCCTGCCAGTTCAGGAGACCTAAGAGAGCCGGATTCGATCCCTGGGTCAGGAAGATCCCCTGGAGGAGGGCATGGCAACCCGCTCCAGTGTTCTTGCCTGGAGGACCCTATGTACAGAGGAGCATGGTGGGCTACAGTGCCTGGGTCACACAGAGTCGGACACAACTGAAGTGACTTCATACAGATACACGTCCTGGCTGTGGTTTGGTCATCATGTAGTTAAGTTCTTACAGCTGGTGGGGGTGTTAGTATCTATAAGACAGCTTGCCAAATATGGCTCAGTTTTATCTGTAGCCCTTGAGAAGGAACTAAATGTCCTTGACTTTATTACTGACTTTGAAGGACAAAAATGTTTGTTTTGTCCAGTTTGACTACTTCCTTTGTTTCTGCATTTTCTTACTTCTCTTCTCTGATTAAACTTATTCTTTGGCTAAAGTTTTTCTGCAGACAAAAGTAGGCAGAAGACATGGAGTTGGGGAGACCATAGGGTCTTGCTTGTTTCAAGCTCACCATTAGTATATTGACAACATTTGCCGCCAGTCTTGGTAATCTCCAGCTAAGGGCTTTCAGACCTCAGACAAGGCAGGTTGGACAAGAGCACAGGTTACTGCCCCCAGGAACATTCTTAACTAATAGCATCTTGAGGTTGGAGGTAAATACACACCTCTTCGCTCCCCATATGGGCTAAGTCTGAGATATATTCTGTCTTGTCTCCTGGCATTCCCTGCAGGACCGTTGGGTAAAGCAATAACCTATTCAACCACACACCCTTTTTTATAAAATTAATTTTTATTGGTGTGTAGTTGATTTACACTGTTATGTTAGTTTCAGCTATACAGCAAAATGAATCAGTTATACATATATCCACTCTTTTATATTCTATTCTCATATAGTTTATTACAGAGGACTGAGTAGAGTTCCCTATGCTACACAGTAGGTCCTTATTATCCATTTTCTGTGTAGTAGTGTGTGTATATCTATCCTCGTCTCCCAATTTATCCCTCCCCCCGTTTCCCCTGGTAGCCATAGGGTTGTTTTCTACATATGAACCATGCACCCTGTATTGGCTTCTTTATCTGGCACCTGTCTTCCCTCATTGATACTTCCTGAGATGAGCTCCCAAATAAACTACTTGCATTCAAATCTTCCTCATAAGATCTGATTCTGGGGACATCCAAACTAACATAAGCACCTTCCAAAAAATCTGAGGACACTAGCAAGGTAAATATAGCACAGATACTAAAGACATACACTAGTTAAATTTTTTGTTTGTTTCTTTTACTAATTTTCAAGTTGTATCAATCCTCTGAGACTTAATGTAACTATTTCATTTTCCCAGGCTCCTAGGATTAAGTGGATTGGATATTTTAGAATGAGAGGAATAAAGAAACAAGGAGAACAGCTCTAATTATTTCACTGTGAAGCACTGGAGGCATTAGAAGGCTACATAAATAATGTGTTTGTGTCAGAGGATAGACTGAAATATGCAGGTGTTTCCAGTATTGATCAAAACATAAATGAACATTGCAGATGATGTTAGAGAATTCAGATAATCACTTCAGCTACCTGGGATGGCAGTGGAACGAGAAATGAGTGTACAAACAGCCTTTTTTTTTTTTAATTGGAGTATAATCGTTTTACAATGTTGTGTTGGTTTCTGTTGTACAACAAAGTGACCCAGCTGTAAATATATATAAAACCGTTCCCTCTTGAGCCTGCCTCCTACCCTCATTCCATTCCTCTGGGTCATCAGAACACCGAGCTGAGCTCCCTGTGCTATCTATACAGCAGCTTCCCACTAGCTGTCTGTTTTACACACGGCAGCGTATAGACGTCAATGATACTCTCTTAATACGTCCCAGCTTGTGCTGATAGGACTCAGTCCAGCTCCAGAGCCTTCCAGGTGTGGATAAGGAAGAGCCAAGGTGCTTCAGCCTGCCAACACAGTACAGTCACCTTCTTCCTGGGAGTGACTTGAGGACACATTTAGAAGCATGTGAACCATGAACCTCATGAACTGGGCAAGACCAAGATGGCCCAATAGACTTCTTAGAGCTGTAAGTAAGAAGCCTACCCTGTTCTCTGAATTTTCAAATGTTTGTGTGTGAAAACACAAAACAGAAACTTTTACATTCTCCTTCAGTGATGACGTCACATATTTGGTAGATTATATATGTCATATTTGCAGTCCAGCATATTTGTAATTTCTTTAAAAAATCAAAAGTCTAATAATTAAGGATAACGTCCATTACAGCAATTATATTAAAAGGAATCAGCGTATTGTATGATTTTTATGCAAAAATCTTTGCTGCTTCTTGTATATAAAGAGAATGACAGAATTTGTGTTCTAAACAAATGGCAGAATTTAAGTCCTGAGGTTTTATCTAAAAATGACAAATTTCAGAATTTCTAAAAGGTTAGTTTTCACATTGCAAATAGACCAGATCCAAACATGAAGATCTAAAATTCATTATTAAAAACTGACTCAAATTGACAAGAGTTTTGTGAGTACATATATTCAAAAGCAGTTGGTTATATCCAATACCAAAATTATTACTCTATTTGACCTTTTTGTAACTTTAATATTCTGATGCTTACATTTTAAAAGAAATTCTGTGAAATCCAAATAGTATTTCTTATTGTTGTCCAGTCACCCAGTCATACCTGACTCTTTGCAACCCCATGGACTGCAACACACCAGGCCTCCCTGACCCCACCATCTCCTGAAGTTTGCCCAAGTTTATGTCTGTTGCATTGGTGATGCCAGCCAGCCATCTCATCCTCTGATGCCCTCTTTTCCTCCTGCCCTCAGTCTTTCCCAGCATCAGGGACTTTACCAGGGAGTCGACCGTTCACATCAGATGACCAAAATATCAGGGCTTCAGCTTTAGCATCAGTACTTCCAATGAGTATTCAGGGTTGATTTCCCTTAAGATTGACTGGTTTGATCTCCTTGCTGTCCAAGGGACTTTCAGCAGTCTTCTCTAGCATCACAGTTTGAAGGCATCCATTTTTTGGCGTTGTGCCTTCTTTACGGTCTAGTTCTCACAACCATACATGACCACTGCGAAGACCATAGCCTTGACTATATGGACCTTTGTTGGCAAAGTAATGTTTCTGCTTTTCACCAACACACTCTCTAGGTTTGTCATAGCTTTCTTACAAAGAAGCAGTTAGTTGTCTGCTGATTTCATGGCTTACAGTCACCATCTTCAGTGATCTTAGAGCCCAAGAAGAGGAAATCTGTCACTACTTCCACCTTTGCCCACACTATTTGCCATGCAGTGATGGGGCTGGATGCCATGATCTTTTTTTAAAAATATTTAGTTTGAAGCTGGCTCTTTCACTCTCCTTCTTCACCCTCATCAAGAGACTCTTTAGTTCCTGTTCGCTCTCTGCCATTAGAGTGGTATCATCTGCATATCTGAGGTTGTTGATGTTCCTTCTGCCTATCTTGATTCCACCTTGTAACTCATCCAGCCTGGCATTTCTCATGCTGTGCTCAGCATATTGATTAAACAAACATGTTGAGAGCAGACAGCCCTGTCGTATTCCTTTCTCAGTCTTCAGCCAATCAGCTGTTCGATACAGGGTTCTAACTGTTGCTTCTTGACTTACAGACAGGTTTTGACGTAGGTGGTTTGATATTCCCATCTCTTTAAGAGCTTTCCACAGCTTGTTATGATCCACACAGTCAAAGGCTTTAGGGTAGTTGATGAAACAGAAGTAGATTTTTTTTTTCTGGAATTCCCTTGCTTTCTCTGTGACCCAGCAAATGAGGGAGTTTGACCGCTGGTTCTTTCACCTTTTCTAAATCCAACTTGGACATTACTAGTTCTTTTCCACTCTTACCCAGTGGCACATTGGGCACTTTCAGACCTGGGGGACTTATCTTTTGGTGTCATATCTTTTTGTTCTTTTATACAGTTCATGAGATTTCATGGCAAGTACACTTGGGTGGTTTGCCGTGAATGGCAATGAATGACAATGAATCACATTTTGTCAGAACTCTCCACTATGACCCATCCGTCTTGGGTGGCCTTACACAGTATGGCTCATAGCTTCACTAAGTTACACAAGACCCTTCACCATGACAAGGCAGTGATCCCTGAAGGGGCCAAATAGTATTAGGTTGGTGCAAAAGTAATTGTGGTTTTGCATTGTTGAACTTTGTTGTTTGATATTTTAGGAATACATTCCTAAGTAAATGTGGTTATGTTATACATCATTTTAATGCACATTTTGTGCTTTGTTTTTTTTTGCTAATAACTTATTACTTGCTGTGTATTTTAGACTAGGGAAATGATGTTAGACAAAAAAAGCAAATTCAGGTGATTTTATTATTTGAATTCAAAATGGGTCAGAAAGCGGAGACAACTCACAATATCAACAACACATTTGGCCCAGAAACTTCTAGTGAATGTACAGTGCAGGGGTGGTTGAAGTTTTGCCAAGGAGACAGAGAGCCTTGATGATGAGCCATCAGAAATGGTGGGCCATCAGAAGTTAACAATGACTAATTGAGAGCCATCACTAAAGCTGATCCTCTTAAAACCACATGAGAAGTTGTCAAAGGACTCAACATTGGCCTTTCTACTGGCATTCTGCATTTGAAGCAAATTGGAAAGGTGAAGAAGCTGGATAAGTGGGTGCTTCATGAGCTGACTGCAAATCAAAAAAAAAAAAGTCATTATTTTGAAGTGTTGTCTTCTTTTATTCTTTACAACAGCAAACCATTTCTCAATCAGATGTGACTTGTGACAAAAAGTGGATTTTATACGACTCCCAGAGAGTACCAGCTCGGTGGTTGGACTGAGGAGCAGCTTCAAAGCAAGTCCCAAAGCCAAACTTGCACCAAAAAAAGGTCATGGTCACTGATCTGCTGCTGCTCTGATCCACTACAGCTTTCTGAACCCTGGTGAGATGATGGCATCTGAGAAGTATGCTCAGAAAATTATTGAGAAACACCAGAAACTGCAGTGTCTGCAGTTTGGGTAGGTCAACAGAAAGGGCCCGCCTCTTTTCCATGACAATGCCTGACTGCATGTTTTCCCACCAGTGCTTCAAAAGTTGAATACACTGAGCCACAATCTTTTGCCTCATCCACCATATTCACCTGACCTCTCACCAGTCGACTACCACTTCTTCAAGTATCTCAACAACTTTTTGCAGGGAAAACACTTCCACAACTGCCAGGAGGCAGAAAATGCTTTCCAAGAGGTAGTTGAATCCTGAAGCTTGGATTTTTATGCTATGTGAATAAACAAACTTATTTCTCATTAGCAAAAATGTGTTCATGTAATAGTTCCTATTTTGATTGATAAAGATGTCTTTGAGCCTAGTTATGATGATTTAAAATTCATGGTCCGAAACCACAATTATTTTTTCACCAACCTAGTATCAGACATTTACTCAAGTTTCATTCCCTGTGCAATAGGTATAAAACAGGGCTTGCTGCTGCTGCTGCTGCTGCTCCTCCTCCTAAGTTGCTTCAGTCGTGTCTGACTCTGTGTGACCCCATTGACGGCAGCCCACCAGGCTCCACCATCCCTGGGATTCTCCAGGCAAGAACACCGGAGTGGGTTGCCATTTCCTTCTCCAGTGCATCAAAGTGAAAAGTAAAAGTGAAGTCACTCAGTTGTGTCTGACTCTTAGTGACCCCGTGGACTGCAGCCCACCAGGCTCCTCCTTACGATTATTTTTATGAACGAATGAGTGACCTAGGTTTCTACCCTTAGGTTCTCTTTGCAACTAGGCCCTTATCCTGTGAAGAACTGTGGTATAAGCAAAAAAACCTAACTTGTGTTTTCTGTAATTATTTTCTGTTAAAAAGTTTATTTTTTAAAAACTTCATTAAGATTTCAGCGTAAGGTTTGTTAATCTTAATTATTTAATTTGAGTTCAGAAATGCAAGCCAATTGTACTTCTTAGCTAAGGAGAGGGAAAAATATTAATACCTTCTTCAACCTCCTGGATTCCCTGAGGTGCCTGGGCTTTCAGCCAACCTCTCTGGGAGACATATTCAGCGGAGAGACCCCTGTCTGCACAGAGGCTGCAAAAAGTCTGACCAGCTGAAAATCAGCCACAGAGAGCCAGCTGCAAACAGGACAGCGGGGTCCTTGGAAACATCTGGCCCTTTGGAGACTGCAGGGTGCTTGCCATTCTTTGTCAAGAACACCTTTCTCATCACCTTTGCTCTTGGAGGAGTTTGAGCTGCTTCTATTTATAGCTGTGAAGAAGGATGACTTGGAGAATTCAGCAGGAGACATCATTTCCTTGCTTGTGATGGACTTTAGGACTCTCTGTGAGGAATAATAATGCTTAGGGCAAACTGGAAACTGGCCTCTTTAGGCTCATGATGTCTGTTTGGAGCACAGTAGGAACAAAGATGCCATTAATCTCCATGTCCTTGATCTCATTTCTGCAATAGGAGACTGTGTGTTCAAACATCCCTGAGCTTCTAAGAGGGCTCTTCTAAACCTTTCATCTTTACCTCACTTTAGTTTACCTTTCGTAATTTTTTCCCTGAAGGCAAAGTTCCTTTTCAGGAAGCCTGAGATGGTAGCTTCTGACCTGTTGGTCTGAACATGGTCAGTTGCCCAGTCGTGTTTGACACTTTGCAGCCACATGGGCTGCAGCAGGCCAGGCTTCCCTTCCAGTGCCAACTCATGGAGCTTACTCAAACTCACGTCCATCGAGTCAGTGATGCCATCCAACCATCTCATCCTCTGTCATCCCCTTCTCCTCCCGCTTTCAGTCTTTCCCAGCATCAGGGGCTTTCCCCAGTGATTGGTTCTTTGCGTCAAGTGGCCAAAGTACTGCAATTTCACTTTCAGCATCAGTCCTTCCAGTGAATATTCAGGACTGATTTCCCTTAGGATGGACTGGTTGGATCTCCTTGCAGTCCAAGGGACTCTCAAGAGTCTTCTCCAACACCACAGTGCAAAAGCATCAGTTCTGCAGTGTTCAGCTTTCTTTATAGTCCAGTTCTCACACCCATACATGACTACTGGAAAAACCATATCTTTGACTAGACAGACCTTTGTTGGCAAAGTAATGTCTCTGCTTTTTAATATGCTGTCAAGGTTGACCATAGCTTTTCTTCCAAGGACCAAGCATCTTTTAATTTCATGGCTGCAGTTACCATCTGCAGTGATTTTGGAGCCCAAGAAAATAAAGTCTGCCACTGTTTCCATTGTTTCCCCATCTATTTGCCATGAACTGATGGGACTGGATGACATGATCTTCATTTTTTGAATGTTGAGTTTTAAACCAGCGTTTTCTCTCTCCTCTTTCAGTTTCATCAAGAGGTTCTTTAGTTCTACTTCACTGTCTGCCATAAGGGTGGTATCATCTATGTATCTGAGGTTCTTGACATTTCTCTTGGTAATCTTGATCCCAGCTTGTGCTTCATCCAGCCTGGCATTTCACATGATGTACTCTGCATGTAAGTTAAAGAGACAGGGTGACAGTGTACAGCCTTGATGTATTCCTTTCCCAATTTGGAATCAGTCTGTTGATCCATGTCCAGTTCTAACTGTTGCTTCCTGACCTGCGTGCAGATTTCTCAGGAGGCAGGTCAGATGGTCTGATATTCCCATCTCCTGAAGAATTTTCCACAGTTTGTTGTGATCTACACAGTCAAAGGCTTTGGAGTAATCAATAAAGCAGAAGTAGTCGTGTTTCTGGAACTCTCTTGCTTTTTCAATGATCCAGTGGATGTTAGCAATATGATCTCTGGATTCTCTGCCTTTTCTAAATCCAGCTTGAATATCTGGAAGTTCATGGTTCATGTACTGTTGAACACTGACTTGGAGAATTTTGAGAATTGCTTTGCTAGCGCGTGAGATGAGTGCAATTGTGCGGTAGTTTGAACATTCTTTGGCATTGCTCTTCTTTGGGATTGGAATGAAAACTGACCTTTTCCAGTCCTGTGGCCACTGCTGAGTTTTCCAAATTTGCTGGCATATTGAGTGCAGCACTTTCACAGCATCATCTTTTAGGATTTGAAATAGCTCAACTGGAATTCTGTCACCTGTCGGACTGAAAATGGTACTCATGCACAAGTACAGCAAAAACTGGAAATGATTTTCAGTTATCAAATACCTCTGCATTTCTATAAACTGAGGGCACTGTAATTCGACAGAAAGTAGAAGAGTATGAAGAATCTCTGGAAGTCACTCACTGGGGTATTTTAAGAATTCTCTTTCAAGAATTACCCCATTGTCCTGCTTATTGTTTGACACAAAGAACAAAAAAGAACATACTCTCTTTTGTTGGAACTCAAGAAATTTACCTCCTTCTTTAGAAGAGGGGTGTACAGAATCATAATACATGTGATTTTTGTAATTCCTCAGACATGGGTACTTAATCATACAGAAAATGTCTATTAATGATGAATAATAATGACTAGTAACACTGAGTATTTTTTGTGTGCCAAGGCCCTGTGCTAAGTCTTTTGTTATGGGTAGCAATTGGATCTCAACAGGCTTGGATGAAAATGCATTAGTTTCATTTTTCAGATGAAAACACTGTGGCCCAGTAGTTAAGTGATGTAGTTACTCACACACCTTCAGTTCTACAACTTAGGATTGATCAAGTTATGGTTTGAACCCAGATCTGTTAGAATCCTGTGCTGGCATGATTAATCACTCACTATCTTATATTTCTTGGCTTCTATTTTTTAAAGATTTTCAATATGATGGTTTTATATATACGTGTGTGTGAGTGTGTGTATACACACACTGTGAAATGATTCAGTTCAGTTCAGTTGGTTAGTCGTTTCTGACTCTTTGCGACCCCATGGACTGCTGCATGCCAGGCCTCCCTGTCCATCACCAACTCCTGGAGTTTATTCAAACTCATGTCCATTGAGTCAGTGATGCCATCCCACCATCTCATTCTCTGTCATCCCCTTTTCCTCCCGCCTTCAGTCTTTCCCAGCATCAGGATCTTTTTCAATGAGTTGATTTTTGGCCTATCCAATATTGTTCTTTACAGCATCGGACTTTACTTCCATCACCAGTCACATCCACAACTGGGAGTTGTTTTCACTTTGGCTCTATCTCTTCATTTTCTGGAGTTATTTCTCCAGTCTTCTCCAGTAGCATATTCGGCACCTACTGACCTGGGGAGTTTATGTTTCTGTGTCATATATTTTTGCCTTCTCTACTGTTCATGGGGTTCTCAAGGCAAGGATACTGAAGCGGCTTGCCATTCCCTTCTCCAGTGGACCATGTTTAATCAGAACTCTCGACTGTGACCTGTCCATCTTGGGAAACCATGGCATGTGCTCATAGTTTCATTGAGTTAGACAAAGCTGTGGTCCATGTGATCAGTTTGGTTAGTTTTCTGTGATTGTGGTTTTCATTCTATTTGCCCTCTGGGTAAGGATAAGAAATGATTACCACAACCAAATTAATTAGTACATCCATCACTCTCACATTGATACCATTTTTGTGTTTGTGGTGAGAACATTTAAGATCTAGTCTCAGCATGTTTCATGTATATACCATATTATTAACTATAGTTACCTGCAGTAAATTAGATGCCTGGAACTTACTCATATTATAACTGTAAATTGGTAACTTTTGGCTTATATTCCTTTTGAAATGCCATAAAACCTGTCTTTTCCAGTTAGTTTAAATAATGTTTTGATTTTAAGAACTTTTAAGTGTTTATCTATTTTTACAGTTCAACATTCTGGACTATATTTCAAGACTCCTCTACATCTAGGTTTCAAAGTTCATCACACAGCTGGATATTGCCATGTTTATGCTAAAACAGTGAAATCCACTTTTCACTCTTCACCTCTTTTCTCTCTTCAAAATGCCCTCATTCTGAGTATATACATATGAGCATAAAAAGCTTTTCATAGCAGTAGTGTTTCCTGTATAGATTATAAACATATCATTTAGCTGTATTTTTAGAAAACAACATGTTTTTTAAAAATCGATTGAAAACATTTAAGTGGATAAATGGGAATCAAGCCGTTCAGGAGTGGGCATTGTAATTGTATAATAGCTCTTGAAGAAAAATGTTCACCTAAGGTCTGTTTTTTTAGGCTGAAAGGAAGATTTCCAAGTTGAAATACATTAATCACCATAAAACAGAACCCCTACTCTCAAATATTCTAAACAATGAAAAATATGGAGTCACATCTTTATAATGAGTTTTGGTAATTGTGACAGAAAGAAAATCATTAGGTGATTGAAAAGAAAAATGAACTTAGGCTGAAAATCTAGTATATATTAAAAACAGAGGAAAACCTAAAGTATAAGAATAAAATTAAACCAAAGCCTTCATGGCACTTTTTTTTCCCCCAAAGTCTTATATTTGTTTCTTTTTGAAAGCATATTTTAGAAGATTTACTTTACTTTCTTGAACTACTTTTCAGAATTCGACCCATGTAGGCTTGAAGGAGCTGAGTGACTCCACATCTCTGAGTCTCAGTTTGTTCTTGTTTAGTCTCTAAGTTGTGTTCAACTCTGCTACCCGCCAGGCTCCTCTGTCCATGGGATGTCCCAGGCAAGAATACTGGAGTGGGTTGCCATTTCCTTCTCCAGGGAAAGAACTTAGTTTTTTAGAGCCGTTTAGGTTTAAAACAAAATTGAGAGTGTGGTAAAGAGATTTCCCATGTACCCCTGTCCCTGCACATGCACACCTCCTCCATCATCAGCATCATTCACCAAAATGATCCATTCCTTTTCTTTTACCAACAGTGAAACTATATTGACACATCATGACCATCTAAAGTTCACAGACTATATTATGGTTTACTCATAAAGACATATATCCATAGTTATAAAAGCATGCAAAATATTTGCTCTGAGAATCCTTGTGCTCTGCCTGTTTACCTCTTACCCCCACCTCCCCACGGATCTCTTTTATGTCTCCATAGTTTTCTTTTCCAAAATGTCATATAGTTGAAAGCAAACAGCTTTTTCAGATAGGCTTCTTTCACTTAGCCGTATGATTTGAGATTCTTCTATGTTTTTTTCATGGCTTAATACTCATTTCTTTTCCAGGCTGAATAATATTCCACTGTCTGGATAGACCACAGTTTCTCTGTTCAGCTACTAAAGGATATCTTGATTTGCTTCCAAGATTTGGCACTTAAGAAGTAAATGCCATAAACATCCATGTGCAGGCTTTTTTTTTTTAACATAAGTTTTCAGTTTCTTTGGGTAAATAGTACAGAGCATGATCATGTGGTAGGAATTATGTTTAGTTCTGTAAAAAACTGCTAAATTTTCTGTCTAGTTGGCTGTACATTTTTACATTCTCACCAGCAGTGAATGAGATCTCCTGTTGCTTCATATCCTTGCCAGCATTCGGTGTTGGTATTCTGGATTTTGACTAGTCAGACAGGTATATGATAGAACCTCATGGTTGTTTTTGCATTTCCCTGATGATATTTTAATTTGTGTTTTCCCCAATGTCATATGATGTGGGGTGTCTCTTGACTTATTTGCTATGTGTATATCTTCTCTGGTGAGATACCTGTTAAGCTCTTTGGGTCATTTTTTGATTGTTCATTTTCTTGTTGCTGAGTTCTGAGTTCTTTGTATGTTTTGGATAACTGTACTCTGTTGGATGTGTCTCTTGCAAATATTTTCTTCCAGTCTGTAGCTTGTCTTTTAATTTACCTTATCGTTATTTTTTTCCTTCCAACTTTATTGAGATATAATTGACATATAACATTGTGTAATTTTAAGGTGTACACATGAGCTTCCCTGGTGGCTCAGATGATAAAGAATCTGCCTGCCTTGAAGGGACTTGGGTTTGATCCCTGGGTTGGAAAGATCTCCTGGAGAAGGGAATGGCTACCCACTTCAGTTTTGTTGCCTGGAGAATCCCATTGACAGAGGAGCCTGATGGACTACAGTCCATGGGGTTGCAAAGAGTCAGATGCAGCTGAGTGACTAACACATACACAGTATACAAGGTGTACACATGTTAGTTTGATATACTTATATATTTCATTATGACCACCGCCAGAGTGTTAGCTAACACCGCCATCATATCACATAATTATCACTTCTTTTTTTTTTGTGGTAAGAACACTTAAGATCCAGTTTCATAGCAACTCTAAATTTTATTGCACAGTATTGTCATCTCTAATCACAGTGTTGTACATCAAAATTTATTTATCTTTTCACTGGAAGTTTGTACCCTTTGACCATCATCTCCTAATTTTTTCCACCCCAGCCCCTGCTAACCACCATTCTTTTTGTTTCTATGCTTTTTGTAGATTCCAGTATCCATCTTTGACTTATTTCACTTATTGTAACATCCTTAAGACTACCCATACTGTCACAAATCCCATCTTTCTCATGGCTGAGTAATATTCCATTATTATGTTATATGATATATATGATATCACATCTTCTTTATCCATTCACTCATTGATAGGTAGTTGTGTCCATATCTTAGCTATTTTGAGTAATGTTGCAGTAAACATGAGAGTGCAGGTAACTCTTGGATATTCTGTTTTCACTTTCTTGGGATACATACCCAGAAGTGGGATTGCTGAATAATATGATCGTCCTATTTTAATTTTTTCAGGAACCTCCACACGGGTGTGAAATGATGTTTCTTTTTAGTTTTCATTTGCATTTTCTTGATGATTAGTGATGTTGCACATCTAATTGTGTATGTTTTGGTCATTTGTATGTCTTCTAAGTTAAAATGTCCGTTCAGTTCCTCTGCCTATTTAAAAATCATATTGTTTGCTTTTTGTTACTGGTTTATATTCTTTTTATTTTGGATATTAGACCCGTATCAGATATATAGTTTGCAGTTCCTCTGTTTCTTTTGCTGTACACGAGTTTTCTAGTTTAATGTAATCCCATGTGCTGCCTTTTTACTTGTGCTTTTGGTGTCATACCTAAACAGTCATTGCCAAAACCTGTGTCAGTGAGATATTTCCCTGTTTTCTTCTAGGAGTTCTATGGTATCAGGTCTCTTGTTTATGTCTTTGATTCATTCTGAGAAATATACAGTAGAGTCCAGTTTCATTTTTCTACATGTCATTACCCAGTTTCCTAACATCATTTACCATGGATGTGGAATAGCTCCTCTTGGCCACCACCCCTGACCTTGGACATGGGGTAGCTCCTGGAATGTGAAGTCAAGTGGGCCTTAGAAAGCATCACTATGAACAAAGCTAGTGGAGGTGATGGAATTCTAGTTGAGCTATTTCAAATCCTAAAAGATGGTGCTGTGATAGTGCTGTATTCAATATGTCAGCAAATTAGGAAAACTCAGAGTGTTCACAGGACTGGAAAAGGTCAGTATTCATTCCAGTCCCTAAGAAAGCCAATGCCAAAGATGCTCAAACTACCACACAATTGCACTCATCTCACAAGCTAGTAAAGTAATGCTCAAAATTCTCCAAGCCAGGCTTTAGCAATGCATGAACCGAGAGCTTTCAGATGTTCAAGCTGGTTTTAGAAAAGGCAGAGGAACCAGAGATCAAATTGCCAACATCTACTGGATCACCGAAAAAGCAAGAAAGTTCTGGAAAAACATCTATTTCTACCTTATTGACTATACCAAAACCTTTGACTGTGTGGATCACAATAAACTATGGAAAATTCTTCAGGAGATGGGAATACCAGACCACCTGACCTGTCTCTTGAGAAACCTGTATGCAGGTCAGGAAGCAGCAGTTAGAACTGGACGTGGAACAACAGGCTGGTTCCAGATAGGAAAAGGAGTATGTCAAAGCTGTATATTGTCACCCTGCTTATTTAACTTCTATGCAGAGTACATCATGAGAAACGCTGGACTGGAAGAAGCACAGGCTGGAACCAAGATTGGCGGGAGAAATATCAGTCACCTCAGATATGCAGATGACACCACCCTATGGCAGAAAGTGAGGAACTAAAGATCCTCTTGATGAAAGTGAAAGAGGAGAGTGAAAAAGCTGACTTAAAGCTCAGTATTCAGAAAAGGAAGATCATGGCATCTGGTCCCATTATCTCATGGGAAATAGATGGGGAAACAGTGGAAACAGTGGCTGACTTTATTTTTGGGGGCTCCAAAATTACTGCAGATGGTCATTTTGTAGCCATGAAATTAAAAGACGCTTACTCCTTGGAAGGAAAGTTATGGCCAACCTAGACAGCATATTAAAAAGCAGAGAAATTACTTTGTCAGCAAAGGTCCATCTAGTCAAGGCTATGATTTTTCCAGTAGTCAGGTATGGATGTGAGGTTTAGACTATAAATAAAGCCGAGTGCCAAAGAATTGATGGTTTTGAACTATCGTGTTGGAGAAGACTCTTGAGAGTCCTTTGAACTGCAAGGAGATCCAACCAGTCCATTCTGAAGGAGATCAGTCCTGGGTGTTCATTGGAAGGACTGATGTTGAAGCTGAAACTCCAGTCCTTTGGCCACCTGATGTGAAGAGCTGACTCATTTGAAAAGACCCTGACTTGGGAAAAATTGGGGGCAGGAGGAGAAGGGGACAAAAAAGGATGAGATGGTTGGATGGCATCACCAACTCGATGGACATGCATTTGGGTAGACTCTGGCAGTTGGTGATGGACAGGGAGGCCTGGCATGCTGTGGTTCATGGGGTTGCAAAGAGTCGGACATGACTGAGAACTGAAATGAACTGAACATGATTAATGAAGAGACTATCAAAGACAGCATTTGTTGAAGAGTTCCCTTGTCAAGGGCTTCCCTTGTGGCTCTGCTGGTAAAGAATCCCTTGTAAAGTATTGGTTGACCATATATGTGAGTATTTATTTCTTTGCTCTTAATTCTGTTCCATTAATCTCTGTTTTAGTGCCAGTGCCATGCAGTTCTGATTTCTGTAGCTTTATAGTGTGCTTTCACATCAGGAAATGTAATGTCTCCAGCTTTGTTCATCTTTCTCAGGAGTGCTTTAGCTATTCAGGGGTATGGTATCATACAAGTGTTAGGATTGTTTTTCTCTGTTTCTGTAAAAAATACCATTGGAATTTTGATAAGGATTGCATTAAATTTGTAGATGACTTTGGGTAGTATCCTATGGACAGAGGAGCCTGGTGGGATATAGTCAGTGCGGTTGTAAAGAGTCAGACATACTGAGCAACCGACATTTGGGTAATATGGCTATTTTAATAATGTTCTACTAACCTGTGTATATTGGGTATCTTTCCATTTGTTTGTTTCTCTTTAATTGTTTTATCAGAGTTTTGTAACTTTTAGTGTACAAATCTTTCCCCTCCTTGGTTAAATTTGTCCTTAATATTGTTTTTGGATGCATTCTTTTAAAATAGTGGATTCTCTGTTAATATAGTGTAACTCTCAAAATCTATTAATGTATACTAAAAAAGTTGAAAAGAGTATTTATTCAGTGACATAAATAAATGCTGAATGTTAATACTTACAAACCCGTTAAAGAAAATATATCTGAGTATTTTCTTCTTTTTGGGGCTGTGTCACTATTCTTTTAAAAATTTATTTATTTTTAATTGAAGGATAATTACTTTACAGTATTACATTGGTTTCTACCAAATGTCAGCATGAATCTTACAAACCTATTAAATACATCTCTGAGCATTTCATTTTATAGACAGTAGTCTTAGAAAAAAATTGTTCTACTAACAATGTAAAATGATTAGTTTTAGCATATTAACTGTTAAATTATCTTAAACCACTAAGCTGAATACTTACTATATATGATGTTTATTTTTTCTCTTGTACCACCTACTTACACAGCTTTAAATTCCACCTTTCCACACCTTCTCAGCTTCTAATATATGTCAGTTCACAAAGAAAATCATGGTCAGGAACAGACTGATATCCAAACCCTCGATATTCAGACACCACATTTAGTGAAACACCTACATTGTCACCAATTCATTGATCCTTTAACCAGGTCAAGGTGGATAAAGCGTCCCTCCGTTTGGTTGTCAATAATTTTTCTTCCCATTTTCTTAAAAATCTTGCCTCCCTCTCTAATGGTACTACTCTAGGTACATTTAAAGACTTTCTATCTTGAAAACAATAACAGAAACAAAGTACCTATCCCACATCCTATTTTAACTGCTACCTCCACATGTAAATTTGTGCGGATGGTAATCTAAATTTGGATCCATTTTCCCAATTTCCATTTACTCCTCAGCCAATTTTATGCCAATTTTTGAAGTTACCAGTCACTTGGAAGCTTTTAACCATTAAATCCAAGGGCAAAATATACAGGGAAGTCATTGGTTCATTTCTTGTTTAAAGTCTTGACATCATTCAATGAGTTTGGATACTCCTTCCTTAGTCTAGAAACCCTTCGTTGGTGTTTGCTGCTGCTGCTAAGTCGCTTCGGTTGTGTCTGATTCTGTGCAACCCCATAGATGGTAGCCCACCAGGCTTCTCCTTCCACAGGATTCTCTAGGCAAGAACACTGGAGTGGGTTGTTATTTCCTTCTCCAATGCATGCACACATGATAAGGTGCTTCAGTCCTCTCTGTGACCCCACCACCAGGCTCCTCCATCCACAGGATTCTCTAGGCAAGAAAACTGGAGTAAGTTGCTATTTCCTTCTCCGTCCTTGGTGTTTCAGTTCAGTTCAGTCGCTCAGTCATGTACGGCTCTTAGCGACCCCATGAATTGCAGCACACCAGGCCTCCCTGTTCATCACCATCTCCTGGAGTTCACTCAGACTCACGTTCATCGAGTCCATGATGCCTTCCAGCCATCTCATCCTCTGTCGTCCCCTTCTCCTCCTGCCCCCAATCCTTCCCAGAATCAGAGTCTTTTCTAATGAGTCAACTCTTCACATGAGGTGGCCAAGGTACTAGAGTTTCAGCTTTAGCATCATTCCTTCCAAAGAAATCCCAGGGTTGATCTCCTTCA